>JAXRKP010000610.1:0-27500 GCA_037039925.1 Doris montereyensis | reverse complement strand
GTAAGAGTTTGATGTAGAACAGAATTCAAAAGGTGACTTGCTCTGGTTCTATATAAGAGTGTGATGTAGAACAGAATTCAAAAGGTGACTGGCTCTGGTTCTATATAAGAGTGTGATGTAGAACAGAATTCAAAAGGTGACTGACTCTGGTCCCATGTAAAGTTTTGGTGTAGAACAGAATTCAAAAGGTGACTGGCTCTGGTTCTAGAGATGTAAGAATTGAGTGTAGAACACGATTCAAAAGGTGACGGCTCTAGTTTTATATCAGACTGTATCACCTAGAAGAAGTGAAGGAAGCCCCAAAAAGTTTACATTTTTTTAAATACCGAAATTCATATTTTGTCCAATATTAATACTCCATCTCTTAACTGTGAAGTCATTGCTGACGCAAGACAGACAAGGTAGCAAGTCATACACTTGCAATGTTTTCATTGTGATGAAGTGAAAGCTAAATTTGGGCATACGTCTACGTCAACGTTCCAGCTAAAAGCATGAGATCCTCTTATGCAACCAACCTTAAACAAAGGCGGTCAAAAATCAAATTCGCTGACCCATCTTTCTCTAATGCCACACCCACTGTCTGGAACCCACTGTCTGGAACTCACTGTCTGGAACTCACTGTCTGGAACTCACTGTCTGGAACTCACTGTCTGGAACTCACTGTCTGGAACTCACTGTCTGGAACTCACTGTCTGGAACTCACTGTCTGGAACTCACTGTCTGGAACTCACTGTCTGGAACCCACTGTCTGGCACTCACTGTCTCGAACTCACTGTCTGGCACTCACTGTCTGGAACTCATTGTCTGGAACTCACTGTCTGGAACTCACTGTCTGGAACTCACTGTCTAGAACTCACTGTCTGGAACTCACTGTCTAGAACTCACTGTCTGGAACTCACTGTCTGTCTGGAACTCACTGTCTACAAAAACCAGACATACTACTAACTACACAACTCTGAAGTCACACCTTAAAACAGAACTATTACGACTAACATATTATTAACGTTTATCACTGGTATACATTTGTGTGATTTGTGTGAAGTGCCTTAGAGCATGCCAAATGGATTAAGTGCTCTATACAAGTGACTTATTGTATTATTATTATTATTATTATTATTATTATTATTATTATTATTATTATTATTATTATTATTATTATTATTATTATTATTATTATTACACTATTCATGTATAGTGATTGATAAGGATTATGTAATGTCATGGTTTGGCAAGTCAACACACAGGTCATGTGATATTCTATACCTGTAATCATGATGTGTCTCACTAACCTCACCAATGTAGTTCTACCTTCATTTTGTCTCTAATAGTAGTGCTGTCCTGTTGCCTTTTCACAAGCCTGATGATACGTGAAAATACTTGTATTTATGCATAACTTACGATATCAACTCTTCACTAGTTTTCAAATTCATTTCCTTACTGAAATCTCTCAGTACATTCCCAGTTCACTGTCGTTCTTCCCTTCCTTCTGTCATTCTCTCCCCCATTCTAGAAGTGGCCGAACAAATAGAGGAAGAGATAGGTGAGGAGCTGACGGAGGCGGGTTCGACCTTGAAGGAAGATGAACAGGACATCAATTCGGCCCGGCACTCGGAGATATCGGACGGATCCGAACCGACCTTGGTGGAGTCTGACAGTGAGGGGGTCATGATGGTACAGAGACCACCCACCAAACAGCGCAGCAAGCGTTCTAAGGCTGTGAGTAAAACATGGGATTTATTGAAAGATAACAAATTTTGATTGGTTTGATTTGATTTAATTTACCCACATCCACAACTAAGGTGATCTCGGGGATTTTTTAGGATCTTTCTTTTTCTTTTCTTTTTTTGCCCGGGCCGTTTGCCCTGTAAACAGGCAAGGGATCTTTAACATGCACAGAGTGTTGTGATGTACGAACTGCCCTGTAAACAGCCAAGGGATCTTTAACATGCACAGAGTGTTGTGATGTACAACTGCCCTGTAAACAGCCAAGGGATCTTTAACACGTGCTGTGATGTACGAACTGCCCTGTAAACAGGCAAGGGATCTTTAACACGCACAGGGTGCTGTGATGTAAACTGCCCTGTAAACAGGCAAGGGATCTTTAACATGCACAGAGTGTTGTGATGTACGAACTGCCCTGTAAACAGCCAAGGGATCTTTAACACGCACAGGGTGCTGTGATGTACGAACTGCCCTGTAAACAGGCAAGGATCTTTAACATGCACAGAGTGTTGTGATGTACGCACAGGACCTTCTTCTAATTGTACGTCTCTGATGGGACTAGGTGTTGATCCACCTACCTGGCCTAGGGGTTAAAGCTAAAGATGGAGTTATACTCCATATCCCCGCACAAGTGCACTCATCGACTGTACATCAATTATCCCCTAGCAGGCCATTTCATTCAAAGTCTTTCTCAACACCTACTGTACATCATTTATCCCCTAGCAGGCTATTTCATTCAAAGTCTTTCTCAACACCGACTGTACATCAATTATCCCCCAGCAGACCATTTCATTCAAAGTCTTTCTCAACACCGACTGTACATCATTTATCCCCTAGCAGGCCATTTCATTCAAAGTCTTTCTCAACACCTACTGTACATCATATATCCCCTAGCAGGCCATTTCATTCAAAGTCTTTCTCAACACCTACTGTACATCATTTATCCCCTAGCAGGCCATTTCATTCAAAGTCTTTCTCAACACCTACTGTACATCATTTATCCCCTAGCAGGCCATTTCATTCAAAGTCTTTCTCAACACCTACTGTACATCATTTATCCCCTAGCAGGCCATTTCATTCAAAGTCTTTCTCAACTCCCTGGGGACCATGCAGTACACAAGCCTGTTAGACACTTTGTACTAACACTCAAACAATATCTTTCTTTACCTATAGCTGGGTACTCATTCATACCTGAGATAAATGAGGAAAGTAGAGTAAAGCACCTTTCCTAAGAGTATAATGTTGTAAAAAAACCGCCACCTGTGCCAGCCATGGGGGCTTGAATCAGTGGCCTGATAACAGGGAGGAGGGAGAGGAGAGGATTAGGAGCCAAGCAGATGCAGTTACCACCTCACCTCGTGGTTGACACCTCTCCAATGCTTCTATTTCTTACATCAATGGAAAGAATGAGTAACGTGCCAGGTCCGTAGGAAGGACATTTAACAGGCATTTCCTCACTCGACTCAGGTGCAAATGGGTACCAACATCAACGGGTGAGCAAAACCTGCGGCAGACTAGGGTCCTGTTCAGGAGGTGACATGCATTACTCACCTGGTTCTGTCACCCAATAGAAAACAGGATAAGCTTTGTCTCTGTATGTTGTAGCAGCCTTGAGGCAGCTTTAGTCATCAAAGTTATGTCATGTCATGTGATGTCACCACTGCAGTTCTTGTCTTTGAGAAGACTTGGAGATTGGTCGTAGAAATGAGGCGGAGTTTATTTCAAGGCATAAGCCATTGGAAGGAAATAATGTCTAAACCTGAGCTCTCTGCAATCATCCTTTTTGTGTCTAAACCTGAGCTCTCTGCAATCATCCTTTTTGTGTCTAAATCTGAACTCTCTTCAATCATCCTTTTTGTGTCTAAATCTGAGCTCTCTTCAACCATCCTCTAGGAAATAATGTCTAAACCTGAGCTCTCTTCAATCATCCTCTAGGAAATAGTGTCTAAACCTGAGCTCTCTTCAATCATCCTCTAGGAAATAGTGTCTAAACCTGAGCTCTCTTCAATCATCCTCTAGGAAATAGTGTCTAAACCTGAGCTCTCTGTAATCATCCTCTAGGAAATAGTGTCTAAATCCTGAGCTCTCTGCAATCATCCTCTCTTCAATCATCCTTTAGGAAATAGTGTCTAAACCTGAGCTCTCTGCAATCATCCTTTTTGAAATGTCTAAACCTCAGCTCTCTTCAATCATCCTTTAGGAAATAGTGTCTAAACCTGAGCTCTCTGCAATCATCCTTTTTTAGTGTCTAAACCTGAACTCTCTTCAATCATCCTTTTTGGAAATGAGTGTCTAATCATCTTTAGCTCTCTTGAACTCTCTGCAATCATCCTTTAGGAAATAATGTCTAAACCTGAACTCTCTGCAATCATCCTTTTTAGTGTCTAAACTAAACTCTATCTCAATAATCATCCTTTAGGAAATAGTGTCTAAACCTGAGCTCTCTTAAATCATCCTTTAGGAAATAATGTCTAAACCTGAGCTCTCTTCAATCATCCTTTAGGAAATAGTCTTCTAATCATCCTAGTGTCTAAACTCTCTCTGTAATCATCCTTTAGGAAATAGTGTCTAAACCTGAGCTCTCTTCAATCATCCTTTAGGAAATAGTGTCTAAACCTGAGCTCTCTTCAATCATCCTTTAGGAAATAGTGTCTAAACCTGAGCTCTCTTCAATCATCCTTTAGGAAATAATGTCTAAACCTGAGCTCTCTTCAATCATCCTTTAAAATAATGTCTAAACCTGAGCTCTCTTCAATCATCCTTTCAATCATCCTTTTTGGAAATAGTGTCTAAACCTGAGCTCTCTTCAATCATCCTTTAGGAAATAGTGTCTAAACCTGAGCTCTCTTCAATCATCCTTTAGGAAATAGTGTCTAAACCTGAGCTCTCTTCAATCATCCTTTAGGAAATAGTGTCTGTATGCTCAAGTGCAGTGAATTGATTGAATAACATTGTTAGTCTGTGCCAAATGTCTGTATGCTCAAGTGCAGTGAATTGATTGAATAACATTGTTAGTCTGTGCCAAATGTCTGTATGCTCAAGTGCAGTGAATTGATTGAATAACATTGTTAGTCTGTGCCAAATGTATGTATGCTCAAGTGTAGTGAATTGATTGAATAAAATTGTTAGTCTGTGCCAAATGTCTGTATGCTCAAGTGCAGTGAATTGATTGAATAACATTGTTAGTCTGTGCCAAATGTCTGTATGCTCAAGTGTAGTGAATTGATTGAATAACATTGTTAGTCTGTGGCAAATGTATGTATGCTCAAGTGCAGTGAATTGATTGAATAACATTGTTAGTCTGTGCCAAATGTATGTATGCTCAAGTGCAGTGAATTGATTGAATAACATTGTTAGTCTCTGGCAAATGTCTGTATGCTCAAGTGCAGTGAATTGATTGAATAACATTGTTAGTCTGTGCCAAATGTCTGTATGCTCAAGTGTAGTGAATTGATTGAATAACATTGTTAGTCTGTGGCAAATGTCTGTATGCTCAAGTGCAGTGAATTGATTGAATAACATTGCTAGTCTGTGGCAAATGTCTGTATGCTCAAGTGTAGTGAATTGATTGAATAACATTGTTAGTCTGTGGCAAATGTCTGTATGCTCAAGTGCAGTGAATTGATTGAATAACATTGTTAGTCTGTGGCAAATGTCTCTACGCTCAAGTGCAGTGAATTGATTGAATAACATTGTTAGTCTGTGGCAAATGTCTGTATGCTCAAGTGCAGTGAATTGATTGAGTAACATTGCTAGTCTGTGGCAAATGTCTGTATGCTCAAGTGTAGTGAATTGATTGAATAACATTGTTAGTCTGTGGCAAATGTCTGTATGCTCAAGTGCAGTGAATTGATTGAATAACATTGTTAGTCTGTGGCAAATGTCTGTATGCTCAAGTGTAGTGAATTGATTGAATAACATTGTTAGCCTGTGGCAAATGTCTCTACGCTCAAGTGCAGTGCTACGCAAAGTGTGACACGTGTACCAGTCACGGTACACAAGCCATTGTCTGCCGCTGCGTTGAGATTAAAACGCAGCCTTTTTCTTTCTCAATGAGTACCGGTACTATGCTTGTTTCGCTGACCGGTACATCGCACATTGAAGAAAAGAAGTGTTAGTGTTAGTCCGCCAAATGAGATAGGTTGAGAGACGCCAAATGAGATAGGTTGAGAGACGCCAAATGAGATAGGTTGAGAGACGCCAAGTGAGATAGGTTGAGAGACGCACTAATTTAGTTTGTGGTTGGCAGACTCTACTGTTAGGTGTTACTTCTTTCCTCTTACCCTTTCAAATGTTTCTCACTTTGCTGTTTCCTCTCCATTCATTCTGAGATCACTCCACATGTGAGATGGTGTCAATTACAATAAAACAATAGTGTCAATTACTATGAAACAATAGTGTCAATTACAATAAAACAATGGTGTCAATTACAATAAAACAATAGTGTCAATTACAATAAAACAATAGTGTCAATTACAATAAAACAATAGTGTCAATTACAATAAAACAATGATGTCAATTACAATAAAACAATGATGTCAATTACAATAAAACAATGATGTCAATTACAATAAAACAATGATGTCAATTACAATAAAACAATGATGTCAATTACAATAAAACAATGATGTCAATTACAATAAAACAATGATGTCAATTACAATAAAACAATGGTGTCAATTACAATAAAACAATGATGTCAATTACAATAAAACAATGATGTCAATTACAATAAAACAATGATGTCAATTACAATAAAACAATGGTGTCAATTACAATAAAACAATAGTGTCAATTACAATAAAACAATGGTGTCAATTACAATAAAACAATAGTGTCAATTACAAAAAACAATGGTGTCAATTATAATTAAACAATGGTGTCAATTACAATCAATTAATAGTGTCAATTACAATTAAACAAATCGTAAACTGAAATCTTCCAATGTTTCTGTTTTGAGTTTCCAAGGCTGATGTGATAACAATAATCATGTCGGAACTGTCGCTGGAAGAGGACTCTCCTCCAATGGAAAATGAAGATGTCAAGCAGCTCTATGTGGAATATCGCAATTGACCCTGCTGAGACAGAGACCCCATTCTCCCTACCCAAGCCGAAGCCAGATCACTCTATCGCCTTCAACTTTAGTAAAAGTAAGTTTGTTGTCTGGCGTTTTCCTGTAAGATTTTAATTTGCTTTGGTATCATCAAGCTGATATTAATGGTCTGCCTTTTTCTGACTGTACATGGCCACCATATTGGGAACCCTGAAACCACCGGCATGGTGGACAGGGTATTCTTTGAAGAAGCAAACAAACGTCCGTATTTGGGGTAAAAGGAACAAAAGTTTCAAATCAAAGTAGAAAAAGTCAACATGTATCAAAACGATAATGCCTCAAGTCAACATGTATCAAAACGATACTGCCTCAAGTCGACATGTATCAAAACGATACTGCCTCAAGTCAACATGTATCAAAACGATACTGCTTCAAGTCAACATGTATCAAAACGATAATGCCTCAAGTCAACATGTATCAAAACGATACTGCCTCAAGTCAACATGTATCAAAACGATACTGCCTCAAGTCAACATGTATCAAAACGATACTGCCTCAAGTCAACATCAAAACGATACTGCCTCAAGTCAACATGTATCAAAACGATAATGCCTCAAGTCAACATAATGCCTCAAGTCAAAAAAACGATAATGCCTCAAGTCAACATGTATCAAACGATACTGCCTCAAGTCAACATGTATCAAAACGATACTGCCTCAAGTCAACATTTAATGCCTCAAGTCAATGTATCAAAACGATACTGCCTCAACAAGTCAAAACGCATGTATCAAAACGATAATGCCTCAAGTCAACATGTATCAAAACGATAATGCCTCAAGTCAACATGTATCAAAACGATACTGCCTCAAGTCAACATGTATCAAAACGATACTGCCTCAAGTCAACATGTATCAAAACGATAATGCCTCCAGTCAACATGTATCAAAACGATAATGCCTCAAGTCAACATGTATCAAAACGATAATGCCTCAAGTCAACATGTATCAAAACGATAATGCCTCAAGTCAACATGTATCAAAACGATAATGCCTCAAGTCAACATGTATCAAAACGATAATGCCTCAAGTCAACATGTATCAAAACGATAATGCCTCAAGTCAACATGTATCAAAACGATAATGCCTCAAGTCAACATGTATCAAAACGATAATGCCTCAAGTCAACATGTATCAAAACGATAATGCCTCAAGTCAACATGTATCAAAACGATACTGCCTCAAAACGTCAACATGTATCAAAACGATAATGCCTCAAGTCAACATGTATCAAAACGATAATCAAGTCAACATGTATCAAAACCTCAAGTCAACATGTATCAAAACGATAATGCCTCAAGTCAACATGTATCAAAACGATAATGCCTCAAGTCAAAACATAATGTATCAAAACGATAATGTCTCAAGTCAACATGTATCAAAACGATACTGCCTCAAGTCAACATGTATCAAAACGATACTGCCTCAAGTCAACATGTATCAAAACGATAATGCCTCAAGTCAACATGTATCAAAACGATAATGCCTCAAGTCAACATGTATCAAAACGATACTGCCTCAAGTCAACATGTATCAAAACGATAATGCCTCATCAACATGTATCAAAACGATAATGCCTCAAGTCAACATGTATCAAAACGATACTGCCTCAAGTCAACATGTATCAAAACGATAATGCCTCAAGTCAACATGTATCAAAACGATACTGCCTCAAGTCAACATGTATCAAAACGATACTGCCTCAAGTCAACATGTATCAAAACGATAATGTCTCAAGTCAACATGTATCAAAACGATACTGCCTCAAGTCAACATGTATCAAAACGATACTGCCTCAAGTCAACATGTATCAAAACGATACTGCCTCAAGTCAACATGTATCAAAACGATAATGTCTCAAGTCAACATGTATCAAAACGATACTGCCTCAAGTCAACATGTATCAAAACGATACTGCCTCAAGTCAACATGTATCAAAACGATACTGCCTCAAGTCAACATGTATCAAAACGATACTGCCTCAAGTCAACATGTATCAAAACGATACTGCCTCAAGTCAACATGTATCAAAACGACGATAACATGTATCAAAACGATACAAGTCAACATGTATCAAAACGATACTGCCTCAAGTCAACATGTATCAAAACGATACTGCCTCAAGTCAACATGTATCAAAACGATAATGTCTCAAGTCAACATGTATCAAAACGATACTGCCTCAAGTCAACATCAAACGATAATGTCTCAAGTCAACATGTATCAAAACGATACTGCCTCAAGTCAACATGTATCAAAACGATAATGCCTCCAAGTCAACATGTCTCAAAACGATAATGTCTCAAGTCAACATGTATCAAAACGATAATGATCTCAAGTCACTGGAGGAGATGACAACACTGTCAACTGTGGCAATGATATTGCCTCAAGTCACTGGAGGAGATGACAACACTGTCAACTGTGGCAATGATATTGTCTCAAGTCACTGGAGGAGATGGCAACACTGTCAACTGTGGCAATGATATTGCCTCAAGTCACTGGAGGAGATGACAACACTGTCAACTGTGGCAATGATATTGTCTCAAGTCACTGGAGGAGATGGCAACACTGTCAACTGTGGCAATGATAATGTCTCAAGTCACTGGAGGAGATGACAACACTGTCAACTGTGGCAATGATATTGTCTCACTGGAGGAGATGACAACACTGTCAACTGTGGCAATGATATTGCCTCAAGTCACTGGAGGAGATGACAACACTGTCAACTGTGGCAATGATATTGTCTCAAGTCACTGGAGGAGATGGCAACACTGTCAACTGTGGCAATGATATTGTCAAGTCACTGGAGGAGATGACAACACTGGATATTGAGTCACTGGAGGAGATGGCAACACTGTCAACTGTGGCAATAATATTGTCTCAAGTCACTGGAGGAGATGACAACACTGTCAACTGTGGCAATGATATTGTCTCAAGTCACTGGAGGAGATGACAACACTGTCAACTGTGGCAATGATATTGTCTCAAGTCACTGGAGGAGATGACAACACTGTCAACTGTGGCAATGATATTGTCTCAAGTCACTGGAGGAGATGACAACACTGTCAACTGTGGCAATGATATTGTCTCAAGTCACTGGAGGAGATGACAACACTGTCAACTGTGGCAATGATATTGTCTCAAGTCACTGGAGGAGATGACAACACTGTCAACTGTGGCAATGATATTGTCTCAAGTCACTGGAGGAGATGACAACACTGTCAACTGTGGCAATGATATTGTCTCAAGTCACTGGAGGAGATGGCATCACTGTCAACTGTGGCAATGATATTGTCTCAAGTCACTGGAGGAGATGACAACACTGTCAACTGTGGCAATGATATTGTCTCAAGTCACTGGAGGAGATGGCAACACTGTCAACTGTGGCAATGATATTGTCTCAAGTCACTGGAGGAGATGGCAACACTGTCAACTGTGGCAAATGATATTGTCTCAAGTCACTGGAGGAGATGGCAACACTGTCAACTGTGGCAATGATATTGTCTCAAGTCACTGGAGGAGATGGCAACACTGTCAACTGTGGCAATGATATTGTCTCAAGTCACTGGAGGAGATGGCAACACTGTCAACTGTGGCATCCGCTATCTTTCTTTCTTTGTTAAAAAGGGCAAAGGTCACTATAAGTGTCCGAGTGAAATTTTTAAATTGCAACAGTCACACTTACTGGGCAATAGTTACACTTACTGGGTGACAGTCATGCTTACTAGGCAACAGTCATGCTTACTAGGCAACAGTCATGCTTACTAGGCAACGGTCACGCTTACTGGGCAACAGTCACGTTTACTGGGCAACAGTCACACTTACTGGGCAACAATCACGCTTACTGGGCAACAATCACACTTACTGGGCAACAGTCACACTTACTGGGCAACAATCACACTTACTGGGCAACAGTCACACTTACTGGGCAACAGTCACACTTACTGGGCAACAGTCACACTTACTGGGCAACAGTTATGCTTACTGGGCAACAGTCATGCTTACTGGGCAACAGTCACACTTACTGGGCAACAGTCACGCTACTGGGCAACAGTCACACTTAGTGGGCAACAGTCATACTTACTGGGCAACAATCACGCTTACTGGGCAACAATCACGCTTACTGGGCAACAATCACGCTTACTGGGCAACAGTCATGCTTACTGGGCAACAGTCACACTTACTGGGCAACAGTCACACTTACTGGGCAACAGTCACACTTACTGGGCAACAGTCACACTTACTGGGCAACAGTTACTCTTATTGGGCAACAATCACGCTTACTGGGCAACAATCACGCTTACTGGGCAACAATCACGCTTACTGGGCAACAGTCACACTTACTGGGCAACAGTCATGCTTACTGGGCAACAGTCACACTTACTGGGCAACAGTCACACTTACTCGGCAACAGTCACGCTTCACTCTTATTGGGTATCAAGTGGCTGAGGCTGGTTGCACAAAAACTGCAATTTGATCTGTTTGATGAAACGGAGACTTGATTAATTAAATAAATTCTGTACCAAGAAGACATTTTACAAAAAGAAAATATCGAAAAAGAAAATGTTATGGGAGAAAAAAAATAATTTGTCGATAACAATTGGATTTTTTAGGGGAAAGTCTGTCAATTACAACAGGAAACTTTGTGAGATTTCTAAGCAAAGGGTTGAAGGCGAGCCAGTCTTTCATTGTGAGTTTGTGCTTTCATTGCAGCTATCCCGGTTGGCATGGAGGCCCACTACGACAGACAGAAGCTACCTGGCTAGCATGCTACTTCCCAATCACCCTGAACATGGCAGGTCAGTGAACTCACTCAACCCTTTGCTGTTTTTATTCTCCTTGAAAACAAATTGAATTTACTTTTATACATTTTACAGTGGATTTCTTACTTTTACATTTTACAGTGGATGTCTTACTTTTTACATTTTACAGTGAATTTCTTACTTTTACATTTTACAGTGGATGTCTTACTTTTACATTTTACAGTGGATTTCTTACTTTTTACATTTTACAGTGGATGTCTTACTTTTACATTTTACAGTGGATCTCTTCCTTTTACATTTTACAGTGGATCTCTTCCTTTTACATTTTACAGTGGATCTCTTCCTTTTACATTTTACAGTGGATCTCTTCCTTTTTACATTTTACAGTGGATTTCTTACTTTACATTTACAGTGGATCTCTTCCTTTTACATTTTACAGTGGATCTCTTCCTTTTACATTTTACAGTGGATCTCTTCCTTTTACATTTTACAGTGGATCTCTTACTTTTACATTTTACAGTGGATTTTACTTTTTACATTTTACTGGATTTCTTCCTTTTACATTTTACAGTGGATTTCTTCCTTTTACATTTTCTTCCTTTACATTTTACAGTGGATCTCTTTACTTTTACATTTTACAGTGGATTTCTTCCTTATCTCTACAGTTCAGTTTTCTGTTGCAGCCGGACTGATGGGTAGGGCAGACCATCGGCGGAGGCCGAGTCGGGAAGGGAAGAGGTGGATACGGGTGACAGAACCAAGACAGCCACAACTAGGCATTCTCAAGCGCCAGTGCACATAGTACATGCAAAAAATCTAGATGTCTCACACACACACACGCACACACACACACAAATTATTTTTTCCCTTTATAGACGGTGTGCGGTAGGTGCAATGTTTTCAGCATAGAGTCCCATTGTCGCCCTGTAAACATCGATGGATGCGTTCTAAGCATGCGTATATATATTTTTATAAAGCTTATGTGAACATTAAAACGAGGATTTAAAAAAGTCCCATTGAAACTGAGATGCCGTTGCATCCAACGCTCCCGTTGTAGATGAGCTCCACCACTGCATTTACAAACCAAAAGACAATTGGCCTGTACTGTAAATACACGCTGCAAGGGAAAAAGAAAGTGTAACAGCTCCATTCTGTTTGACGTCTAACAATGTTCCTGTTTATTTCTTTGTTCTTGTTTCCTCTTTTTCCCTATGGGGTCTCAATTGTTGTTTCATGTCCTTATTCACAACATCTATAAATAACATGATGTGAAATCGGAGTCACTACTGAACCCTTATCGAGAGTCACTACTGAACCCTTATCGAGGTGAGAGTCACTACTGAACCCTTATCGAGGTGAGAGTCACTACTGAACCCTTATCGAGGTGAGAGACACTACTGAACCCTTATCGAGGTGAGAGACACTAATGAACCCTTATCGAGGTGAGAGTCACTAATGAACCCTTATCGAGGTGAGAGTCACTAATGAACCGAGGTGAGAGACACTACTGAACCCTTATCGAGGTGAGAGACACTAATGAACCCTTATCGAGGTGAGAGTCACTAATGAACCCTTATCGAGGTGAGAGACACTAATGAACCCTTATCCAGGTGAGAGTCACTACTGAACCTTTATCGGAGTGGAGATGCACTACTAAACCTTTATCGAGGTGAGAGACACTAATGAACCTTTATCGAGGTGAGAGTCACTACTGAACCCTTATCGAGGTGAGAGTCACTAATGAACCCTTATCAGGTGAGAGTCACTACTGAACCCTTATCGAGGTGAGAGTCACTACTGAACCTTTATCGAGGTGAGAGACTACTGAACCTTATCTGAGAGACACTACTGAACTTTATCGAGGTGAGAGTCACTACTGAACCCTTATCCAGGTGAGAGTCACTACTGAACCCTATCCAGTTGAGTCACTACTGAACCTTTATCGAGGTGAGAGTCACTACTGAACCTTTATCGAGGTGAGAGTCACTACTGAACCTTTATCGAGGTGAGAGAACACTACTGAACCCTTATCAAGGTGAGAGTCACTACTGAACCCTTTATCGAGGTGAGAGTCACTACTGAACCCTTATCGAGGTGAGAGTCACTACTGAACCTTTATCGAGGTGAGAGTCTACTGAACCTTTATCGAGGTGAGAGTCACTACTAAACCTTTATCGAGGTGAGAGACACTACTGAACCCTTATCCAAGGTGAGAGTCACTACTGAACCCTTATCGAGGTGAGAGTCACTACTGAACCCTTATCGAGGTGAGAGTCACTACTGAACCCTTATCGAGGTGAGAGTCACTACTGAACCTTTATTTAACCTTTATCGAGGTGAGAGTCACTACTGAACCTTTATCGAGGTGAGAGTCACTACTGAACCTTTATTTAACCCTTTATCGAGGTGAGAGTCACTACTGAACCTTTATCGAGGTGAGAGTCACTACTGAACCCTTGCAGATGAAAAACGAAGACATCAAAAGCATGACAGTGTATGTGTGTAACATTTTCAAACTTTGGCTCATGACCTTGTCATTTGCAGGCTGCAAGATTTGTCTTGACAATATTATAAAATTATGCAATCAATCGTATCTTTTGTAGATGCTTTGAAGTCTGAGATTTTAAAATGCAATCGTATCTTTTGTAGATGCTTTGAAGTCTGAGATTTTAAAATGCAATCGTATCTTTTATAGATGCTTTGAAGTCTGAGATTTTAAAATGCAATCGGATCTTTTGTAGATGCTTTGAAGTCTGAGATTTTAAAATGCAATCGGATCTTTTGTAGATGCTTTGAAGTCTGAGATTTTAAAATGCAATCAGATCTTTTATAGATGCTTTGAAGTCTGAGATTTTAAAATGCAATCATATCTTTTGTAGATGCTTTGAAGTCTGAGATTTTACAATGAATCGGATCTTTTGTAGATTGTTTTGAAGTCTGAGATTTTAAAATGCAATCGGATCTTTTGTAGATGCTTTGAAGTCTGAGATTTTAAAATGCAATCGGATCTTTTGTAGATGCTTTTTCTTTTTTTCGGATCTTTTGTAGATGCTTTGAAATCTGTTTGGACTCAAATATTTTTCCACAACAATTTCACATTTGACTTTATTACAGATTTGATTCCATGTGGGAGTTTTTCTTTTTTTCTTTTGCATTTATCTGTCTCTTTTTCTTTCTTCTTTCTTTCTTTGAAATCTTTCTTTCTTTCTCAAATTCTTTCTTCTTTCTTTCTTTTTTCTTTCTTTCTTTTTCTTTCTTTCTTAATCAGTTCCCATTCTACCTTATATGGGTTTAGATCCCAAAATGATGTTTTTCCAGGCTACCCTGTCCTGACATTTCTGTTTCCTTCTATGAAGGTTAAAACTTTTTTGCCTTAGTGTCTCTTTCATATTTTCTTCCCACTTTATCTGAAGTCTGCCTTTGGTCTTTTATCTGGGGTTTTGGCACTGTATACTGATTTAGCTATTCTCTTTATCGCTCTTTTCTTCTGACCTTATGTACAGCTTCAACATTTCTTTATTCTCTGACCTTATGTACAGCTTCAACATTTCTTTCTTCTCTGACCTTATGTACAGCTTCAACATTTCTTTATTCTCTGACCTTATGTACAGCTTCAACATTTCTTTATTCTCTGACCTATGTGTACAGCTTTCATCTTATTCTCTGACCTTATGTACAGCTTCAACATCTCTTTCTTCTCTGACCTTATGTACAGCTTCAACATCTCTTTCTTCTCTGACCTTATGTACAGCTTCAACATCTCTTTCTTCTCTGACCTTATGTACAGCTTCAACATCTCTTTCTTCTTGACCTTATGTACAGCTTCAACGTCTCTTTCTTCTCTGACCTTATGTACAGCTTCAACATCTCTGTCTTGCCTTTGTTGATCACTTTTGACACATGGCCTCAACAGCCGTAATGGCGGGCCCTTGGTCCGCCACGAAACTCAGACAGAAACAACTAGATTGAATGGTCGACCAGTGGGACTTGAGGTCTTGAAGTCATGGGGTCCGATACCGGCAACGCTAGCTTTGGCATTAGGGTCCGTGCCAAAGATATTGTAACACACATTTCACCACTCGGCTCAGATGCAAAATGGGTACCAACATTAGAATTTCAAGATATGGAAACTGGGATAGCTCCAGCTCTATAAGCTGTAATGACCTTGAAGTAAGTTTACTTTTCCTTTGAAAGAGAGATGACACGTAACTCATGTGTCGTCTTTGTAATGTCTTCCAGGTTAAAGTTCAGTGTGGTCAGTGAGCCGCCTGAAAACGCAGCCGAGTCGACAGAGTTGGAGTGTGAGGATGTGGGCACGGCCTACGTGGACCTTCGTGAAATGCTGCTGAAAGGCACGGATTTGAGGGATGAAAATATTGATGGTGGGTAACCTTTTCATCTTAACTTACTGCAGACCTAGCAGACGTACATCCGATAGATCGCTACGTGGGCGTCCGATCGAGTTTATTATTTTATTGGTAAAAGCTGTAAGTGGCGACAGGAAGCTGCTGTATAATGAAACTTACTTTCATTCTTTGTTTGCAGTATGCTACTTCCCTTGGACCATAAAGTTGAGTTTCAATACATCATTCAGATGTTCACTTTCCTTTCAGATTACAAAAGAAAGAAAAATGGCCGGGCACATTTTAATTTTCTTTCCTGTAAAAATACTTGTTTGTTTAATCGGTATAATACAAATACCTGTTTTCAGTTTATACTATATGACATATAAATACCCGTTTTCAGTTTATAATATATGACATATAAATACCTGTTTTCAGTTATTACTATATGACATATAAATACCTGTTTTCAGTTTATACTACATGACATACAAATATCTGTTTTCAGTTTATAATATATGACATATAAATACCTGTTTTCAGTTTATACTATATGACATATAAATACCTGTTTTCAGTTTATAATATATGACATATAAATACCTGTTTTCAGTTTATACTATATGACATATAAATACCTGTTTTCAGTTTATACTACATGACATACAAATACCTGTTTTCAGTTTATACTATATGACATATAAATACCTGTTTTCAGTTTATACTACATGACATACAAATACCTGTTTTCAGTTTATACTATATGACATATAAATACCTGTTTATACTACATGACATATAAATACCTGTTTTCAGTTTATACTATATGACATATAAATACCTGTTTTCAGTTTATACTATATGACATATAAATACATGTTTTCAGTTTATAATTGACCAGGTGTCCAAGGTATGATGTATGGTCACCACTATCTAACGTTATTGTTGTCGCTAATGCCAGTTTGTTGTGAGTGGATGTGTACAATGAAAACAAAAATTCTGCATATTTTCATGTAATTCAAATAATTACAGACAATCCAGTTGTACTCAAGGCTAATTTTTTCTAATTACTAATGGTATCCAGAAAGACAAAGCACTGAACATGCGGTAGAAAAAATGAGTTGAATTTCTTTAAAAACAAAGACAGTGATATTTTAAATTGTGTGTAGAATTGAGTGACTCCTTGGGTCAACAGCCATTCCAATATGGCGTCCTAGGCCCTGGGAAAGCCTTGTAATTTCTCCATTGCTCATGATGATGGCTTACTGATCACAGTCTCAGGGCTCAAAAACTGATCAGTCTCGTGGCGTTGATCACTGATCATAACCTAGAGAAAAATCATCCATAGTCTCCGGCTACATCTATAATCTCAGTTTTAAAGTAAAATGAACTGCAACCCATCGATACTCTCCTAGAATCAAGAAAATGTATCTGTCGATACCTTCAACACACCAATCTGCAATTACATCACACTCACAGTCATTCTAATCCCAAACTGAAAGTAAAAAGAGCTGCCACCGATAATTTGATCAAAAAGACTGTGCGATGCCTCCTAGCTGTGACCAGGCCACCACAAGATGATATAAGACGGGGAAGGGTGGGGCCTGGTAGATCTAGTGTGTTAGTAGGATAGAGAGGGGCGGGGGAGAGAGCGGGTTGTGAGGGCGAAGGTGACATCTCTTAGAAACCATGGCTCATGCTAGTTGGTCGGTTGGGATGACGGGGGAGGGAAGAATGTGAAGGAGGTCTGTCCAGGGTATATGTCAACAATTTATAAAATAGCTTTACGTTCTGAGATGTATGCACCCTTTTGATAGGAACTATTTCCTGGTCATAACCTCAATATCGAACCTGAACTAGCTGTCGTAAAGATCGAACAAAATTTATAATAAGAACTGTACTGGTTTGTGTTATTGACCCCTAAATAGATATTCATTTAATAGGCATAAAAGGAATTTTTTAATATAGGCATAAAAGGAATTTATTTGATAGGCATAAAGGAATTTATTTAATAGGCATAAAGGGAATTTATTTAATAGGCATAAAAGGAATTTATTTAATAGGCATAAAAGGGAATTAATTTAATAGGCATAAAAGAAATTTATTTAATAGGCATAAAGGAATTTATTTAATAGGCATAAAGGGAATTCATTTAATAGGCATAAAGGGAATTTATTTAATAGGCATAAAGGGGAATTTATTTAATAGGCATAAAAAGGAATTTATTTAATAGGCATAAAGGGAATTCATTTAATAGGCATAAAAGGAATTTATTTAATAGGCATAAAGGGAATTTATTTAATAGGCATAAAGGGAATTTATTTAATAGGCATAAAGGGAATTCATTTAATAGGCATAAAAGGAATTTATTTAATAGGCATAAAAAATTTCTTTAATAGGCATAAAGGAATTTATTTAATAGGCATAAAAGGAATTTATTTAATAGGCATAAAGGGAATTCATTTAATAGGCATAAAAGGAATTTATTTAATAGGCATAAAGGGAATTTATTTAATAGGCATAAAGGGGAATTTATTTAATAGGCATAAAGGGGAATTCATTTAATAGGCATAAAAGGAATTTATTTAATAGGCATAAAGGAAATTTATTTAATAGGCATAAAGGGAATTTATTTAATAGGCATAAAAGAATTTATTTAATAGGCATCAAAGGAATTTATTTAATAGGCATAAAAGGAATTTATTTAATAGGCATAAAAGGAATTTATTTAATAGGCATAAAGGGAATTTATTTAATAGGCATAAAAGGAATTTATTTAATAGGCATAAAAGGAATTTATTTAATAGGCATAAAAATTTATTTATTAGGCATAAAGGGAATTCATTTAATAGGCATAAAAGGAATTTATTTAATAGGCATAAAGGAATTCATTTAATAGGCATAAAAGGAATTTATTTAATAGGCATAAAGGGAATTCATTTAATAGGCATAAAAGGAATTCATTTAATAGGCATAAAAGGAATTTATTTAATAGGCATAAAAGGGAATTTATTTAATAGGCATAAAGGAATTCATTTAATAGGCATAAAAGGAATTTATTTAATAGGCATAAAGAATTTATTTAATAGGCATAAAGGGGAATTTATTTAATAGGCATAAAGGGAATTCATTTAATAGGCATAAAGGAATTCATTTAATAGGCATAAAAGGAATTTATTTAATAGGCATAAAGGGAATTTATTTAATAGGCATAAAGGAATTTAGGAAGAACACAAATACATTGATCGTGTTTTTCACTATAATTTTGAAGTTTCCGCCCTGTGGATCATTTGCCTGACAAAGAGGTAAGATTAAGGCGTGGAGAGAATGGCTGAAAATAATCAAAAATCAAAATCAGCTACTTTGTCTATAAAAGAGAAAAGAAAAACAACACAGGACCAAAAAGAACTAAACCAAAACCGAAGAAAGAAAGCAAATCCATTCCCCATGCCATTTGTCAAGACGATCACTGTGACTATGACAGGCCTTGCCTTGACTCCTTGACCCACATTCTCGTCTCACAGTGACCATAAGCAGTTTGCATCAAGACGATCACTGTGACTATGACAGGCCTTGCCTTGACTCCTTTTGACCCACATTCTCGTCTCACAGTGACCATAAGCAGTTTGCATCAAGACGATCACTAGAGTATGACAGGCCTTGCCTTGGCTGCTGACCTACATTCTCGTCTCGTAGTGACCGTAAGCAGTTTTGCACCAAGACGATGATCATGGTCAGCTCTGGATCACAGTGATCAAGGTCCCTTGATTGCAGCTGCTCATGATCAACGGGAAAGTGATCAGTGCTGCATTCTCATTGAATAATGTTTATCTTTGTTTGAGTTTGGGTGGGGTTTTTTTGTTTTTTCAAGGTCCTTTGAGAGGCGATTGCTTCTTTTTCTCTTCTTTTAGATGACGGGTCCCTTTTTCTACAACGGGAAGACGTGATCAGTGGATAGGGCTTTTTGCATTCTCATTGAATAATGTCCTTATCTTTGTTTGAGTTTTCTTTTGTTTGATTAGGGGCGGGAAAAGATGCTTTTTGATGTTGTTTTTTGTTTGGGGTGGTTTAGGGGCGGGTCCTTTTTCTTCCCTTTAATGATGGGGGGTCCTTTTTTCTTCCTTTTTAATGATGGATGGGACGGGTCCTTTTTTCCTTTTAATGATGGATGGGACAGGTCCTTTTTTTTCCTTTTAATGATGGATGGAACGGGTCCTTTTTTTCCTTTTTTAATGATGGATGGGACGGGTCCTTTTTTTTTTTTCGGGTCCTTTTTTCTTCCTTTTTGAATCCTTTTTTTCTTCTTTTGATGGGGTAGAACAGGTCCTTTTTTTTTCCGTTCTTCCTTTTAACAGTGGTGCCAAAAGAACAGGTCTCTTTTTTTTCCCTCGCTCAAAACAGTAAGAAAGAAAGATAGAGAGTAAGGAAGTCTTTCCTCTGACGGTTTACCTGAAGTCCATCTGAACTTGCACCTGCAGGTTTGCATGACCCACCTGCTATCTAGTGCACCATGTATGTGCTGTACCCATTAGTGCGTTGGGCATTGGAGTCTCTGACAAAGGATTGTCTATCTAACTTGATTCTACGGGGTTGTCTTGTTTTGAATTTGTTGTTTGGGGAGGGGGTGAGTGGGTTGATGGCCATGCCCAGTGAGATGAATGTTAAAGATTTTAATTTAACAAAGACTTCACCATTAACATAGCACGGCTAGAACAGGCAGTAGGCAAGGCCAAGACATGTTTTTCCAGCTAGATTATCAAGATCAAAACTAGGCCAACCGTCTTACTGTTGTAGCACACACGAGATCCATAGAAACACAGCGAAACCTCTCTAATCGGGAAGTCTTGGTTGATTGTGACATTGTCCCCATTAGTTAGGTTTCCCGATTCCCGACTTATCGATTAATAATAATAATAATAATAATAATAATAATAATAATAATAATAATAATAATAATAATAATAATAATAATAATAATAATAAGGATAAGGATAATAGTTTATTGATCCAAAGAAGGGCATTACATTCTGTTCCTCATGGGAAACAAAGGTTAGAGAGATTACTGTACAGCCATGACACTGAACATGGGCTCAAGGTTTTGCCATGTATTCGCCACATCTTCAGTTATAACAGCAGTAGAGTTACATGTCTGATGATAATCTTTACTGTCAAAGTCAAAGTGGGAGAAAAGTGCCTTGAAGCAATGGCCACCAATCAGAGACAACAGTTGAATACCTTATACATGTATATGTATATTATAAGCATGCCCGTAACTGATGTTGGATTATAAATTCTCTTTATTATAAAGCTGGTTCTCTTCAACTTTAACTCAGAAACCACTATATCGGTTACGGGTGCTATCAAGTACGATTATTAGATCAAATTAGTATTCGATACTGAAGTTGTAAGGCGTTTCGCCTTTTATTGTAATGACTGAAATTGAGAAATTACATCTAATAGTAATAAAAAAAAAGTTTCATCGATCGCAGATTTACAGACAAACAAATGTTTTTCCAATCAATTAAACAAAATTATTGGACCTAAGAGTTTATTCGCTCAGAACCTAAAGCAGGTTATTTGAAATCTACATGCGAAATATGGAGGTCGAGTGCAGTGATCCCTGTGTGTACAGAGGTCAAAGTTAGAGAATGCCAGCTTCACATACACATACACAGATGGCAACCTTACCTTTTTTTATTCCATACAGTTTTAGACCCTGAGGACGAGACAAAGGTCATAGGTCAGCTCATGGTGACTGTGGAGGTGTGTTGATGTGCTCAAGGCGGTGGAGAGTGAAGTAAAGTGGATGGGACATACTAGATACCATCAGGCAGGTCAGTACTAGGTACCACCAGGTCGGTACTAGGTACCACCAGGTAGGTCGTACACTAGGTACTAGGTAGGCAAATCAGACTCGTCACTTTGACTCACCCCATCCCCACACCATGTTATATTTTGTAGCTGTGGTGGTGGGGGTTTTTTTTATGTTTCTATTTTCTCCACTTGTCTTTGTGTCTTTATTTTTATTTTATTTGTTATTTTCATATCTTAGTAGAATGGTGAGAGCATCTTCAAAATTATAGTTACATAATGTCCTCATTGATTTGTTATTATCATAAGTAGAATGGTGAGAGCTCTGTTTTCAGTAGTAGTTAATGTCTCATTGATTTGTTATTCATATCATAGTTAGAATGGTGAGCTCTGTTTTCAGTATAGTTAAATGTCCTCATTGATTTGTTGATACATGTTTTAGCTGGAGAGAGATGGCTATCAATTATATATTATTAACGTATCCAATTAAGTTGTTTAGTACATTTATGAAAAATGGGACATCGGTGGCTATGTGGTTAACCTGACATATTTGGGATAATGAGGTCCCAGGTTCAAGATCCTAACAAATCAAGCCCCAACGTTGTGTTCCTTGGGTAAGGCACTTACCACGCATTTTCCCCTCTCAATGCTTTTCCCCTCTCAACGCTTTCCCCTCTCAACGCTTTTCCCCTCTCAACGCTTTTCCCCTCCAACGCTTTTCCCCTCTCAACGGTGAAAATGGGTACAAGTACAAGCACTAGCTTGGCAAAAGACTTGCGTCAGAATAGCGTCCTGTCGAGGAGGTGATTATAATCACAGTTCTACTTCACGTTACAGAAACTGGGATAAGCTCCGGCTCTGTGGGTCGTGATGGCCTTGAACTTGAAGAAACTTTACTTTACATTTATAAAAATGCTCCTCTAGGGAAAAGTTTTATTTCCATTGGATGACGTTGATAATGTGGGACTGTGATAATTGTTCTGAGAGAATGTTCCCATGAATCTTATAGTTTTATTTATTTTTTGATTACATAGAAACCTGAATTATATTTGATGTGCATTCATCCTGATTATTTATCAAACTTTACACGAATTTCATCAAAATTAATGTCTTGTATCTTTTGTAATAAAGAATAATTACAACTGCCCCATGTCTTTCTACCAAAATGTTTTCTGCAAGGTGATTTCCTGTGTTGTTTGTTTGGTTCATTTGCTGTGTTGTTTGTTTGGGTCATTTGCTGAAGGGAGGTGCTGGTAGGCTCTTCTTCCTTCCTTTCTTTCACTTTTTCATTTAGCTTTCTTCTTACTGTTTCCTTTTAATTCACCATGAGATCACCGCACATGGTAGAAGGTAAACTTCAATGAGAATGATTCGTTGTGTTCTTTGTTTTGGGCATTTTGATAGTCTGTTTACTAACAGTAAGTGCTGTAAGAAGTATGAATAGTTGAGACACAAAAAACTTAAAATGCCGCTAAGGATCAAAAGAAAATGCCGCTAAGGATCACAGGAGAAATGTCATAAAGGATTAAAGGAAAATGTAAGCTAAGGATCAAAGGAAATGCCACTAAGGATCAAAGGAAAATGCCACTAAGGATCAAGGAAAAATGCCACTAAGGATCAAAAGGAAAATTCAAAGAAAATGCCGCTAAGGATCACAGGAAAATGTCGCAAAGGATCAAAGGAAAATGCCACTAAGGATCAAAGGGAAATGCCGCTAAGGATCAAAGGAAAATGCCGCTAAGGATCAAAGGAAAATGCCGCTGAAGGATCAACTAGAGACAAATGCGGCTAAGGATCTGAGGAAAATGGGCCACTAGAGGATCAAAACGGCAGACTGGCCACGAATGGAAATCTAAAGGCAAAACGGCCGACTGGACAGAATGGAAAACTAGAGACAAAACGGCAGACTGGAGCAGAATGGAAAACTAGAGACAAAACGGCAGACTGGAGCAGAATGGAAAACTAGAGACAAAACGGCAGACTGGACAGAATGGAAAACTAGAGACAAAACGGCAGACTGGAGCAGAATGGAAAACTAGAGACAAAACGGCAGACTGGAGCAGAATGGAAAACTAGAGACAAAACGGCAGACTGGACAGAATGGAAAACTAGAGACAAAACGGCAGACTGGACAGAATGGAAAACTAGGGACAAAACGGCAGACTGGAGCAGAATGGAAAACTAGAGACAAAACGGCAGACTGAGCAGAATGGAAAACTAGAGACAAAACGGCAGACTGAGCAGAATGGAAAACTAGAGACAAAACGGCAGACTGGACAGAATGGAAAACTAGAGACAAAACGGCAGACTGGACAGAATGGAAAACTAAAGACAAAACGGCAGACTGGACAGAATGGAAAACAAATGAGAAATAAATCCAGTGCAGAAAATCTTTGATTTTTTTTAAGATGTTTTCGGGAAAATAGTTTGAGAACTTGCACAGTAGTTGGCAGACAAACTTGAGAAAATAGTTTGAGAACTTGCACAATAGCTGGTAGACAAACTTGAGAAAATAATTTTAGAACTTGCACAGTAGTTGGCAGACAAACTTGAGAAAATAGTTTTAGAACTTGCACAATAGCTGGTAGACAAACTTGAGAAAATAATTTTAGAACTTGCACAATAGCTGGTAGACAAACTTGAGAAAATAGTTTTAGAACTTGCACAATAGCTGGTAGACAAACTTGAACTCACAAACTCAAAGACCAAAAATCTTGTCCTTTCCCCCTTGGATTGGTTGACCTACTGAATCTTGTCCTTTTCCCCTTGGATTGGTTGATCCTTTCTTTTGCAACCAACTGTGTCATCCTTTCTTTTACAAACCATCTGTGTCATCCTTTCTTTTACAACCAACTGTGTCATCCTTTCTTTTACAACTGTGTCATCCTTTCTTTACAACCAACTGTGTCATCCTTTCTTTTACAACCAACTGTGTCATCCTTTCTTTTACAACCAACTGTGTCATCTGCTTTCTTTTACAACCAGCTGTGTCATCCTTTCTTTTACAACCATCTGTGTCATCTTTCTTTTACAACCATCTGTGTCATCCTTTCTTTTACAATAACTGTGTCATCCTTTCTTTACAACCATCTGTGTCATCCTTTCTTTTACAACCATCTGTGTCATCCTTTCTTTTACAACCAACTGTGTCATCCTTTCTTTTACAACCATCTGTGTCATCCTTTCTTTTACAATAACTGTGTCATCCTTTCTTTTAATAACTGTATCTGTGTCATCCTTTCTTTTACAACCAGCTGTGTCATCCTTTCTTTTACAACCATCTGTGTCATCCTTTCTTTTACAACCATCTGTCATCCTTTCTTTTAAACCAACTGTGTCATCCTTTCTTTTACAACCATCTGTGTCATCCTTTCTTTTACAATAACTGTGTCATCCTTTCTTTTACAACCATCTGTGTCATCCTTTCTTTAAACCAACTATGTCATCCTTTCTTTTACAACCAACTGTGTCATCCTTTCTTTTACAATCCAACTGTATCATCCTTTCTTTTACAATAACTGTGTCATCCTTTCTTTTACAACCCAACTGTGTCATCCTTTCTTTTACAACCATCTGTGTCATCCTTTCTTTTACAACCATCTGTGTCATCCTTTCTTTTACAACCAACTGTGTCATCGCTTTTCTTTTACAACCATCTATCATCCTTTCTTTTGTAACCATCTGTGTCATCCTTTCTTTTACAACCAACTATGTCATCCTTTCTTTTACAACCATCTGTGTCATCCTTTCTTTTACAACCAACTATGTCATCCTTTCTTTTACAACCAACTGTGTCGTCCTTTCTTTTACAATCATCTGTGTCATCCTTTCTTTTACAACCAACTATGTCATCCTTTTTCTTTTCCAATAACTATGTCATCCTTTCTTTTACAACCAACTATGTCAATTATGTTTGATCTTTCTTTACAATAACTATGTCAACTATCTCATCCTTTCTTTTACAATAACTTCTCTGAATTATGTCATCTTTTTTTTACCTTCAACTATGTCAATTATGTCATCCTTTCTTTTATTACCATCTATGTCAATTGTCATAATTCTTTCTTTTACATTATCTAATAATCATTATGTCATCCTTTCTTTTACAGTAACTATGTCATCCTTTCTTTTATAATAACTATGTCAGTTATGTGATCCTTTCTTTTACAACCAACTATGTTATCCTTTTTTTTACAACTACTATGTCAACTATCTCATCTTTCTTTTACAGCCAACTATGTCTAGCTTGTCATCCCTTTTTTTACAACCAACTATGTCAATTATGTCATCCTTTCTTTTACAACCAACTATGTCAATTATGTCATCCTTTCTTTTACAACCATGTCAACTATGTCATCACTTCTTTTACAACCAACTATGTCAATTATGTCATCCTTTCTTTTACAACCAACTATGTCAATTATGTCATCCCTTTCTTTTACAACCAACTATATCAATTATGTCATCACTTTCTTTACAACAACTATGTCATCCTTTCTTTTACAACCAACTATGTCAATTATGTCATCCTTTCTTTTACAACTAACTATGTCAATTATATCATCCTTTCTTTTACAACTATGTCAATTATGTCATCCTTTCTTTTACAACCAACTATGTCAATTATGTCATCCTACAACCAACTTATCAACTATGTCATCCTTTCTTTTACAACCAACTATGTCAATTATGTCATCCTTTTCTTTTTTAACAACCAACTATGTCATCTTTTCTTTTACAACCAACTAATATCATCTTTTCTTTTACAATAACTATGTCAGTTATGTCATCTTTTCTTTTACTACCTTCTATGTTAATTATGTCATCCTTTCTTTTATAACCAACTATGTGATTCTTTTCTTTACAATAACTATGTCAATTATGTCATCCTTTCTTTATTAACCTATGTCAATTATGTCATCCTTTCTTTTATAATCAACTATGCCATCCTTTCCTTTACATCCAACTATGCCATCCTTCCTTTTACAACTAACTATGTCATCCTTCCTTTTACAATTAATTCTTGCATCCTTCCTTTTACAATCTATTCTGCCATCTCTCTTTTACAAACTACTATCTAATCCTTCCTTTCACAACCAACTGTTTCACCCTTCTTTTTAGAACCATTTCATCCTTCCTTTTACAACCAACTATGTCATCCTTTCTTTTACAACAAATATGCCATCCTTCCTTTTAGAACCAACCACTTCATCCTTGCTTTTACTTCTAACTATTCATCCTCCTTTTCTTTGAAAAGCTTTCGTAATTTGTGTAATGTCAGGGTTAATTAAGAGTAGACAGCAAAACAAAGGGCAAAGGAAGGTAAAAGAGTAAGGACCTACCAGTGTGACGGTATTATGATGTACAGGTATCCACAGTAAGGAGGACGATATGCGGTACTAACGTTCAACCGACAAGTTGTATTGCAGTTTCTGTTTAGGCCATGAGGATGGCAAGTA
The DNA here is from genome assembly GCA_037039925.1 of Doris montereyensis. Classification (NCBI taxonomy): domain Eukaryota; kingdom Metazoa; phylum Mollusca; class Gastropoda; order Nudibranchia; family Dorididae; genus Doris; species Doris montereyensis. The sequence goes on along the minus strand of JAXRKP010000610.1, from coordinate 293 downwards.
TCACATTAATGAGAGCCCACGTCTGTTCCACCTGAAATCTGTGGTGCCAAGTGCCATAACATTGGTAGACGGCAGTGACAGGTCCCAACTGTTCCACCTGAAATCTGTGGTGCCAAGTGCCATAACATTGGTGGACGGCAGTGACAGGTCCCAACTGTTCCACCTGAAATCTGTGGTGCCAAGTGCCATAACATTGGTGGACGGCAGTGACAGGTCCCAACTGTTCCACCTGAAATCTGTGGTGCCAAGTGCCATAACATTGGTGGACGGCAGTGACAGGTCCCAACTGTTCC
>JAXRKP010000061.1:595000-602500 GCA_037039925.1 Doris montereyensis | reverse complement strand
TGTTGTAGCGATATCATGGTGCTGTGATTTGTAATCAAGACGACACTGATTCAAAAACCATGACTGGGCTCAAGTGAATTTTCACAACATCGTATTATCAGGAAAGATACTTCAATCTGCTTTCCTCATGTGAGTCAGGTGTGAATAAGTACCAAGCTATTGGTAGAGAAATATGTTGTCAGAGTGGTAGTATGAAGCACCTTACAGGAGAGTTGAGAAGGACTTTGAATTAAATGGTCTGGGGGGGGGGGGGGGATCATGACGATGCACAGTCGGTTGAGTCTGCACTTGTGCGGGGATACGGACCATAAATCCTTCTTTATCTTTATCTTTGGTTACGATTGGATCTACACGAAATATTTATTGGTAATGAAACTATTGTTTCATAGGAGCGTGGCTGCAAGGTTTGTACAGGCATGCGCTCTCTTTTCATGACGAGGCGAGGTGCCGACGCGGAGGTCGAAGGTTCGAATCTGTCTGATACTTAAAGTTTAGTTCTGTTTATTCCTTTGTATTTGTCTCATCTTTGATGGAGCTTCAACATTATATTTCATGTCGTTATTCGTCACTTTTGATATCTTCTTTTCTCCAGTCTTTGTGATTTTGGTTGTAATTTTCCTTTTTCAGATAATTTACAATTATTGACGGACAAAGGCTTCATTGGTGACTTTTTAAAGAAGGAACAGAAATTAAGCTAATTTGAAAAATAGAATGTAAATATATGCATACATTGGTGGAAATGAAAAGTATGATGAAAAGAGAATTAATCATAAAACATAAAGAAATGTAAGCGGTGACTAGGTTAACGTATGCTATAAAATATTATGCTTGTTATGATTGCCTGCAGCAGACACATTTTCGAAAAAGAGTTTTGGCTTCACGACGGAATCGAGGATTCAAAGCACCATAGATGAAGGGGTTGGATACTGAATTGATGTAATATGATCGAAGGAAAATATTGTGAAAAAGAAATGATGCTCCTCGCAGGTTATAATCAAATCCATCATACAATGTCTTTGCGATTTGAAGGGACAAATATGGCAGGAAACTCAATATGAATATGAGCGTTACCGAGAATGCAATGATGGTCATTTTCGTTTCTAACTTTGGTATACCTGGTGTCGTTTCTTTGGTCTTTCTGGCACATGGTTTTGATTTTTTGCCACAGTCAACTGTATGAGTCGTATCACTTTGTACATGGCTCTCTGTTACGCTGGGTGAGGGGTGGAATGAAGCTGAAGGAACCATATCATTACCTTTCGTCTTCTGTGTTGGTTTGTTAATGACATCTTGACATCCTCCATGAATATTTACCGATGAAGTATTATTATCCATGGACAAGTCTGAAACATCAGTCACTGATAAATCCTCAGAATTATTTACGTCCTCTTTTGCTTCTGCAGAGACTTCCGTCCTAAACCTTACCTTAGTACTTTGACTCTTGTTGTCTGCCATGGCCAAATCTTTAAATTCGGAATCCTGCTTTTCTGTCTTAAGCTGCTTTAGATCCGTTTCTTTACCGAGGTCTATCTCTTTGGCTTGGATTTTAGACTGGCATTGTCCTACACAATTTGGGGTGTTCTCGTCTCTCTTATTGAAACTGGACTCAACCTCAGCTTCATTTATATACTTGGTATTATCACGTTCGTGATTAATTGTTGCAGAACCTGTAGCGACATCTTTCGTATTATGTTTTCTTTGGCTGGCAGGTATAAATGATGTAACGCTTGCTTTTCGCATGTGTTGCCTATGTCGTTTAATCTTAATCATAATCGTACAATACAGTGTTATTAAAACCGCACACATGCCGATGAAAGTAGAAAAAAGGAGTCCTGTATAAATTAAAGGAAAATGAGTGTCTTTGATCTTGTCAGAAGTGGAACAGTCGTGTGCCATTTGACCTTTGATAGGTGACTTAAAGATCCTGAGACCAAAGATGATCAGGGCTGGCCAGGAATAAAAGACTGCGGCTGCCATGGCGACGGCTAGAGCTATCTTGACATGCAGGCGACTCATCTGAATCCTAAAAGGTGTGCAAATTTTTCTGTAGCGGTCAACGGCAATAGCAACCAGGATAAAGGCACTGCCTATGCTTGTAAAAGCCATGATGAATCTAAAAGGAGTAGACATAATGATGGTCATAAAAGATTAATACTTCAAGTCGAATCTAATTATGGAAACTTTAACCCACGGTATTTATGTAATTTGATAATCGGGTTAAAATTACATGAACCAATCGTATCATGTATGTAAATAAATTAAAATTTTGATTTCCTTTCTTTTGTCTAAAATTATTTTAAATGTTCTTTGAGATGTACTCGTATATCATCCCTACTTTTCAGCCATCAGAAAAATATCACTTTATTATCATTCGACAGATAAGCATCGTATAGCATTAGCCTTATATGACAAAGACAAAATAAAACACCAAAACATACCAAAAAAACAAAACACCAAAAACCCAACAATAGCGAAAGCAACACCCTGCATTACATCATTTAAATTCCTGCTTTAAAGATGAATTCACATTGTAGGAACATTTAACAAAGAAGCAGGACAGCCTTGATCTCTCTGGAAGTGGACCCCAAAATAATTTTTCCTTTCAATTTCGATCTCCTTACTGGCTGAAATGGGTGGATTTACAGTCTTTAAAGTCAACGTTTCTTGCAGTTGACAAAGGGTGTGACATTCTTTGTTTTGTGGTTTGATGTGTATCACTAGGCTGACGTTGTGTTGGGTTGTTTTTGTTTCGTTGTGGGGTTTTTCTTCGTTTTCTTATTCTTTTTCCATTTCTAACCTAGACCTTTGCACTTGAATATAGTCGTTATGCTGTGTAGTATTTATCACGTCTTGCATGATATAATATTACATGTTCTATTTAGAGTGGAGCCATATAATATTTATATAATTTTAGATTATATTTTGGTGTTTAATCACATCAAAGTGGTTTAATAATACTGTCCTTCAATTTAGTTTTAGATATTTAGATAACACTAAAATGAAATTGCAAATAATGTTTCAAATCTCATAATTCGACATATTATTTCGTTTTTACTTTTATTTCTTCTAAAGAGATACTTCCGTGTTACATTTCCCCATTACTTTAAGCTAAAAACCTGCATGCATAGTAAAAGAAAATTATGTGCAAACTATTCGAACCTGAGTATTTTGCAGGCGATAGCCGATGGAAATGTGTACGAAAACCTCATGTCCACGATATCTGTGGGAATTGTAACGAGGCAGCTGAGCAAGTCGAAAATCGCCAGCCACACAATGAGGAAGTTCTGGTTGCTAGAATGGAACCGGAATCCTATTATATAACACACCAGTGAATTACCAACCAATCCCATTAGCATGAAGAAAGAAAAAAGAACCATGGCTGGTATTAGAGTGTTGGCCCTTTGGTCATTTAACCGAACCAGGTCTTCGTAGGTACCGTTGCTGACATTGGACGCCATGATGGTTTGCTTCTGTCAAGCAATGAAAGGTAGGACATACAATAATATGTATGCACTCTTGTTGCAGACTCTTGAACGCCACTGTGGCGATAATAAAGAAGACTTTGTCATTCGACACATGTCTCTATCTAGACCCTACGTCAGGCCAAAAAGAGTATTGCTCATGTTTTCATCCTCCCAGTCATACCAAGAAATCTAATTTTCGCTACACCAAAGTCAACGTGTTGATTTCTTGAGCAAAACAAAGGCACTTCTCATCGTTGCTTGCCTCCCAACACGTGCATCACCGTTTGCATGTAATCACGAAACCAAAAGTCGAAAGTTCGTAAACGATACGATGCACAGCACATGGTTTTGTAGATGAATCATCGCTGTGCTCAAAAATGTTTGTCATGACGAACTGGTGACAATATTGTCCTGTTGAAAAAGAGAACAAGAAACCCTTTTGATAAATTGAATTGACAAGGTTTAAGAAATTATGTCAATAGCTGGTGTGGTCATACCATGTCAAGAAAACCGAGCCAGACGACCTACAATCGAAAATGATTGACTGGTTTGTTTGTTTGATGTAAACTTTCCCTATCCTCATATCCGGTGATCTCAGGATTAATTAAGAGGAAAAAGTAAGATGAAAGATAAGACAATATATTCAAAGCGGGAAAGGAAAGAAAAAAGACCTACCAGCAGCGCCCACGAACCAACCACAGATTGACTGGAAATTATGTGAGCATGATAACAGTCGAACTTCCAAGACGCGGCCCACTTTGCAAAGCTTACCAAGCAAGTGTACGAATAAATGGTCATCAATTGAAATAATCCAATCAGTACGTGATCTAATATGTAAACATCATAAAATACGATGCCATAATGAGCCGAAATCTAAAAGAATGTTCTCCACACAAATGTTTCAAAAGGATATATTGCAAATGTATACCTTTCAGTTCACATTTCTACCTTATACTGTCTGAAATTAGTGTTATTAAAAATGGTATAATTTATTTCATGGATCCGTAACTATGCAAAACATATACAGATAAGATCAACGTGATTGAAAGTCAATGTAAACGAAAGTCAGTTGAAACAACGATACCAACAAAACAAAAAACAAAAGTAAAAAATGCAATAACAACAAGCCGACGAATGAAAAATGAAAAAACAACAAGACCGAACAAAGCAGAAACGAGATTTTGAAATTAAACGCACAGGAAGTGTATTTCCCAGTTGCTGTTCTTTTTATTTCCAATTTCGCCGTTCTTTCTCCGTTGTTTTTATTCAAAAATAATTTTGAGATTGATCCGGGATTGGATGAGAGATGGTGGCATAGACGGATTTATTTAAGTATATTGTTTGTCTTTCCTCCTCTGCCCCACCCCTCTCACCTCCCTGTTTTTCAAGAAAAGAAATAGAATTCTAAAACTTAATTGTTGTTGTTCTTGTTGTTTTGTTTTAAATAAGATAAAAGCTGACCATCGTGTTAAGAGCACAGAGAAATTAATAATCGCAACACCCTTATCAATGTGAAAGGCTTCATTGTACGACCCAACTATAGTTCTTGTGCTTGTATCCAAATGATTGATCACAATCACATATTATTTTAAAACAATATTTGTTACAATAATTTATTTCCAAATTGAAATTTTGATTGAAATAAAAAAAAGGATTGGTCATATGCAAATATTACATTTTTCAACAGGGAAAAAATAATCTTCGATCGTTCTCCTACCTCATACATTTGAATATATTTCTACTTCTGTCAACTAGTCCAGTACGGGGGGGGGGGGGAAGTGTTAACGTGGACAATCTTAATCTTTATTTATTTGACAGCATGGCTGTCGACAGGAGAGGTATACGTTAGTTAGACAGAAACATACACATGTGTCATTGTCACCGTGTTGAGTAAACTAACGCACAAGCAAAGCGGATCCTCATGATTACCTTAATCAATCCCTCTTCGTTGTATACTGAGACCTGGTGATTTCATCACCAAATACAAATCGACTTAGAACAATAACATGTGTCCAAAAGGGAAGAATTCAATTATTCGATTGTGCTAGCATCCCGACAGAAGGAGGTCAAAGTAGCTTGAATATTTTCCTACCGCCGTCTTCATCACGTCTGATATCAGACTAAGAATCTGAACATTTGCGCCAATAATTTGACTCGGTATAGAAAAAGTTGGAATGACATACAATTATCTTTCATTGTTATGTATTATGGTATTATGATTGAAAAGTTTTAGGAAGGCACCATCGCTCAACGAATTCACGGCCTTGGGACTACAATTATAAGTAATCATCACTGTGGGGTTGGGTTGTTTTTAGATTTTTTTTTAATTCATCTGTTGGGCATTTTGCCAATAAAGAAATAAATCGTACAACTGAAATCGAAAGAGCGCCTAAAATGACTTAGGCACGATGTTTAACGCCAGGAAACTATGCATACAGTATACTTCATTGAAAAGCGAAAGATCCTTAAATCAAGAAGAGTAAGAATTAAGAAGAAATAAATAAAAAAGGAAAGCTCAAAAGCTTGTAGAACAGCTCATGCAGACCTTCTTAAGAAAAATATCGAAGATGGAAAAAACATTTTTTAATTATGAATGTACATCAAAAACATAAATCAAGAGGGTTTGGGTATTTCAGACCCTAATTACACAATCAAAGACACCAAACAATGCTGTCCTTTGAAGTTTCTCAAAACGCCCTTGACAAAGAAGATCACTGCGGACTACCGATAAAGCTAACTAGCTATGGTGTTCAAAACAAGAAGGTGATTGATAAAGGTAATAAATATAATCCGAAACCGGTACTTTGGGGTGTTTCACAATGCCAGTGTCCCCTATTCGGTTTAATGTACAATCACTGTAGGTAAAGACAAACAGTGAGGCAAGGGGTATGTCGGAAGTGAATGTACAATCGCTATAACTTCTCGCCATGTATCAATTGAAGAATAAATAAAGGATTAACAAAAAATAAAGAAGATTGTAAAATATTCGACTTATAAAATAATCTTAATACACCATAGCTGAAGGATAAAAAGAATTGGAAAACGTTGCTTCATGCAAACAAGTGCGAGATGCTAAAAATAGCCAAAGAACTAACACCAATGGACAGAGCTAGAATCATATAGGAGTAATAATGGACAAGAAATTATTAAGCAAACAAGATAAGAGCACTGTGCTGGAAAGTGAAAGATCTGTTTCGTTATCTTTAGAAACTTTACAATATCCCTAAACATGTCAAAGAGCAATGCTGCAATTCCTTCTTTAATCACATTAGTTTTAGATTATGATAACTGTGTCTGGGACACACACCAACAGACTTTATAATATAGGCCTACCAGATACATCTGAGTAAGCACTCAGAAATTGAGTAAGTACAAGAGAATCTAGTCTGTATTGTAGCTAATAATTACAAATTGACAGAAGGAAGTATCAAAATCAACATGAAACTATTACAGTGGCTACATTTGGCACAGCATGGAGCCATAGATTAATAGAATATTTACTTTATCCCATCAGACCACCTTCGACCAACATACTTTCAAGCATATCAATCATCGACTGTCACCTGCACTCATTTTACCCTCATACAGTAAAGCTGTAACAAACAATGCATAGAAATAAAACTAAGCAAAAGCATTGAACTTGTCAGAAATAACCTTATATACATCACTTTAAAATCAAAATGTAATTAACCGTAGTAAATTCAAAGTCGTGGTCACTGACAGAAAACTCAGGAATTGAAACAGTCAGTAAGGTTATTATGAAGAAGAAAATGTCTGATAATTCATTTTGAGAAATTATTTTTTCTATAGGGTTTACAGTTGTGTATGTATGTGTTTACTTGTTTGTACAAATATTCTTTTTCGTTTTTACCTGTGTCATAAAAACGAATGATGTCTTTTTGGTTAAATTAAAAGCAAGCTAGTCGAACTCTTCCAAGTAAAAAGGAGCAGGATACAACTTTTTTTTTTTTTACAACAAAGCACAAGACACATCTACTCCAAACTGAATGAAAGCCTCAATTACTGTCATTGTAAT
>JAXRKP010000061.1:550000-590000 GCA_037039925.1 Doris montereyensis | reverse complement strand
TGTTCTGATCTTCTTTTGGTTTGATTCCTTATTGTTACGTTTTTGATTTTGTTTCCTCTTTTCCGTTTTTGTCGCTTACACTTCCATTTATCACCCAGGGCTGGATCTTCTCATTTGCCTCCCAAGACTGCCTCAATTGTTGTGAGTAGCACATCTCTGATGTGTAGTTTGGCACTGTCAAGTAGTTCACATTTCAATCGCCATCAACTTGTGCTTGGAAGAAACTAGACAAGCCTGTCATGGTCAAAGCAATAAACTGTGCTGTATACTGCAATTTTACATTTTTGCTGACAATTTTGTTTTAACTTAACAACCATGTTCTTCCACACTTCCAGATCGTTCATCTAATCAGGTTGTATACTTGCTTTTCAGTCATCGTGTCATTCCATCTAGCACACTGCTGATTTCTTCCATCTTTCCCTTTGATTTAATCATTATTCCTAGGTAATTGTAGCTCCTTCAAGCTTGTTCCGGTACAATTTTTCCTCAAATTGTTGCCAATTTAGAAAGAAATTTGTGTTTGATACTTCCCTTTAGTTACTAGCATTCCAAGTTTTTTGAGTTTTCTTTGCATTTACTCATCATTCCATACTTTTATTTAATTTGTTCGTATTCATTATGTTGATATTTGGCTGGAAGATCATTTCTGATTTTCCAAACAGAACTAAATCATCAGCAAATGAAAGCATTGATACATTTCACTGGTTTGAGTTTCCACATACCTACATTCATTTTCTTCATGTTTGAGGATGCCTTTGCGACTGAATCCATAAATTTGATAAACAAATGAGGACTTAGGATACAACCCTGTCTTACTCCTATATCTGCATCAAATTCTTCAGATACATTTCCAACTTTTCTCACTGCACATGTTGGTTTATTGTTAAAATCTTTTAATGGCTTCTATTAAATTTTGCTCTACGTTGTGTTCTTTTAAGGAATGCCATAGTTCGCCCCTCCTCACAGCATCAAATGCCTTTTCTAAGTCTATAAAACATAGGTGCAAGTCAATGTTTCTCTCAAGGAATGTTTCTATTATTTGTCTAATTGTAAATATGTGATCTTGTACACTTCTTCCTGGTCTAAATCCACTCTGGTGTTCTTCAATCTGATCCTCTACTCTTTTTCTTAGTCTCATTTCCAGAATCCTGGCATACACTTTCCTGGTACGCTAAGTAGTAACAACAGATAAAAGGCCTCTATAGTTTGAGCATTCCATGGTTGATCCTTTTGTTATGTATTGTGAAGAAGAGGAGAAATACTACCGTTCCCTTTTCCAATCGTCTGGCACCTGTTTGGACTTCATCAGCTTGTTGGAATATTTTATGTAGTAGTTTGTCTTTGTGTCTCTCATTTGGTTTTTTAATTATTTCTGATATTTGATCTGCTCCTGTAGCTGTTTGATCGGCGTATTTCTTCCATTGATATATCTACATCTTCAGCTGTCTCATCTGGGTTTATTTTGTTACTCTTAATAATTGATCTGTACTCCTTGTTTCATATGTTTTGGAGGGATTATTGACGTAATTGTTGAAAATACTTTCTCCACGTTTCCATGATTTCGCTGTCTCCTTTCATTATTTCTCCTTTGGCATTCTTAATTTGTCGTATTGGGCATGCTTTGGTCTTTCTTCTCATGCTCTTCATTGCTCCCCAGAACAGCTTTTGATTTCCTTGATAGCTTTCTTGAAGTCTTTGTCCAAACTCTTCCCACTGTTCCTGTTTTGCTTTCCTAACTTCCTCTTTGGTAATATTTCTTTCATTCACATAATCTATCCTATCCTCTGGTCTCTTTGTTTGCAAATATTTCTTCCAGGCATCTTTCTTTTCTTTGATCTTAGTCTTGACATTCTCATTCCACCATGCTGTCCTTTTCCCATCTCCTTTAATTTGTTTCCTACCAAAGACCTCTTCAGTACAACTGAGGAGTGTTTCTTTATACATTTGCCACTTTTCTTCTATTGTGCTCCATTCAGATCCATTTGCATTTCACTGATAAATCTTTTTATCCTTGATTGGTATATCTCTTTTACTATTGGTTTATTTAGTTCTTTTGTTTGAGTTTTAGTAGCTTTCATCTCTTTCCTTTTCTGTTTGTTTTCTTCAGTCAGTAATCTCATTTTGGCTATCACTAGGTGATGATCATTAAATATTTCTTCTGCAGCCAAACAAGCAATTACTCCAATTAATGTGTATTGTAAAAAAGAGGGAGCTACTAACTATTATGTAGTTTATGATTACTTTTCAAATCATCGTCATTTTAACATAACTTTTGTATAAATTGTGTGAGATCTTTATGAGGAAAAAAGGTGTTAGCTATTTCATAGTTAAAAAATTCTTTAACATAGGCAAAAATCTATTAATCTTTCTCCATTTAGAGAAGTTGTTGTCTCTCCTTCTTTTCCTATTAACAACTGCTGGTGTTTCTACATGAGAAAAAGAAAGATGTTGCCTATACTCTAGCTTTTAAATCTCCTAAAACCATTACTATTCCTGTTTAGGTTTGAGATTCTCTACTACTACTACTACTACTTGTACTATTTGTAAATACCACTACTACTACTAATACGCCACTACTTACTACTTTTTCTTCTTTAGTACATCTACTCGTTTAGTCCATAACCTACCACTGCTACTAATAACTACTACTACTCTTCCCTTTTGGTTTAATATTTACTTCTCTACTACTACTACCTACTGGGCTTACAACTATTTCCACCTTTCTAGTAGTACTTTACTAGTCCTATTACTAATACTACTACTACTACCACGTGCCTACTCTACTACTACTATCTTTACTACTATCTACTCCTGAGAAGATTAAAATATGTTTTGGTCCTGCATTTTCTATTCCTTGTCCTTTTTCTTTGTTTCTGTAATAGCCAAAATGTCTACTTTGAATTTTCCATTTCTTCAGCTAATTCTAGCTCTTTCCATTAATTGCCCTAACATTCCATGTTCAAAATTCAGTCTGTGTTCTTTTCCAATTATCGTCATTGAAGGTCAAAAGCTCAGTTATAAAATTTTCTGTCTTGTAACTTTCTCTGCTTGGCCTTCATATAGCAGTTTCGGATAAGCAGCAGCAGCAGCTCAATGTATGCAGCAGCAGTAGATGGTGGGGCTGCTAGCCTGCAGCAGCACATAGCAGGTCCCCTAGCAGCAGCAGCCTTATTATTTTCTGTCAGCAGCAGCAGCAATTCCCTTAGCCTTTGGTAATTTAAGACCAACCTGCAAGGCAGCAGGTTGTTAGCAGCAGCAACTCCTTTGGCAGTTGGTCAGAACATAATACAGCAGCCAACCTGCAGCAGGCAGCAGGTTGCATTTTCTGTCAGACTTAACTCCCTTAGCAGCCAGTCAGCACCAATCTGCAAGGCATGAGGGTTTTCTGTCTCTCTTAACTCCCTTGGTCTCCCCTTTGGTCTGTCCAAAAATTGATGTTTAGCGCTCTTGACTTTTATTGAGCCTTTTTTCATGTGGGATAACTCTTGTTGTTTTCATAAGTGGCGGTACAAACATACGAAAGAGTGAAAGGCTGAAGATTTAGATTTTGGGTAGAATGCCTGACGAGAACCAACTAATAGTGTAATAGATCTAGATCTAGATCTAGCTCTAGGTTAAAATTCTATTATTTCATGGAAGTTATAGAATCTAGATCTATGCCTTGGACTTCAACCAATGGCCTGTTTGACTGAGCAAGCTCCGCTCCAGTCTCCCTCTAAGGAAGCAGCAATCATCATTATCAGAAATATCTTTCAGTTTTCCCAAATTCTCAATCAAGCATCCTCACACAATGTTGAACAGTGGGATGTTACTTCTGTTAACAATGCCGTCCACTGGGCGCTTTATTGTGAAGAGGTAATTTTATCTTACGGATCTGATTACTTTTTATTTCTTCTTAGACTCTCCTTTTTGTCTCTCTTGTAAGGGGGGGATCAGTAGTCCAGAGGCAAAATGTCGACCTCTCAACCCATAGGTCATGGGTTCAAGCCCCGTCAAAGGGTGACAAATTTTCTATAATTTTTTTTATAGTACAATCTAGAACTACCCCCATGGTTCAGTAGATGGATCGACACACTAGATTCTAGATCTAGGACTAGCCCAATCAGAGATGGACAGTAAAAAGGAGGTCCTGTGTGCAAATCACAACACTGTACGCACGTTAAATTCACTCACTTTCTTAAAATCTACCAAAATCCCTAAAGGTTGAACCCCTCCCATCCCCACCGTGTTGGGAATACTAATTTTTCAATGGGAGTAAAAACAAGTAGTAAATTTAGATCTATTTCCAACACGGTTGGGAATAATAAAAATTACAGGGTTGGGAATAACGACTACGCATCCCCACATCCAGTGAGGCTATTATAATTATCAACTTTGTCATTTTTTCAGTTGTAGTACAACTACGTGAATATCTGGGTCAAGTGCTTCTCACTTTCATATTTTCATATAAGATTAAATTCCAATGGGCTGGTGGTGTTGTAGATTATGGAGATGACAAAGAAGAGTAATGAAGAAAGAAAACTGACGTAAGCAATGGTTTTTTCATTCTTTTTGTGAACTCTGGATTGTCAAAAGCTTTCGACTTGCGGGTTGGTTCATGCATCGATGTTGGCTTTAGCAGCAGTGTGAATTTGTTTGGGTAAGGACCATGTTTTTCTTGAAATGTATTGTTTTACTTTATTGTTTTATCTTCTCAAATGCAAAAAATCTAAAGACACTCCACCCCAGAAAACATTCTGTATTCTTGAGTTGTTCAATAAGGATACTGTGAAAAAAAGTTCTCTGTATGCCCCAGATCTACAAATGTGTCCATGGACAAGAGTGTGAAGAAAGCCTCATATCTCAGCTCAACCAAATGACTTTCCTGTTACAGCCTGCTTCCTGTATCCATTTGTGTGTTTCAAGTCTACAGAATGCGACACGCATGTTAGTAGAGGTTTGTTGGGGTTTTTTAAAGGATAGAGCACACAGTCAAAATATATAGGAACTACTTTCTTTGAAAATTAAAACCCAACGTCAGTGACAGTGACATATCTTAGATGGTAAAACAATACGATTACACACATCTTCTCTTGACTGCTCTATGAATGTCTAATATGATTGGGACATGATGCTATTTTTATTGACAACCTCTGGCACCAGTTTTCATCAGGGGGCATGTTCAAGGGAGATTTATTCTGAAATTTAAAACCAACAATAGAAAGACGTAGGGCAGTTGCAATGACTATCTAATCTTCAGTAGTGCCAAGTGAAAGGTTTAAAAACGAGATTAACAACATGAGATATGTAAAAAATTCTTCCCCTTCCCATTCACTTCATCTTTCTTTTTTACCTTTTAATCTATCAGTCAATATACTTATCAGTCCGCTATATAACGGTCGTGACCTGTCGTTGCTCTAACACAGTTCTTTATTGACGTGATGCTTAGAGTCTTTCACTTTATTCAGAGATGTAAATCATTCCTGTTTTTCAGTAATTCTGGTTATTCAGGAATTCCTGTTTTTTTTCAGTAGATCTCTTTACCTCCTATTTGTCCTCCTTCCTTAAACTTTATTGTAGCTTGGGTTTATTTCTTTTTTTACTTCATTCTTGACTATTAATATTCGATGTCTGTGAATATGAAATCTATTCTATAGGCAGGAGCACATCAGATTTCCCAATTTGCCAAATCCAACCGTGACGCTTAGGCCTTAGTTTACGCTTTTCTTCGTGACCGCCAAATACGATTCTCAAAATGTTCACAAATCCAGTCAAGTTATATGCAGACGGTTCCTTTTTTTTTCCTGTCAAGTTTCAGGAAGGAAATCATAGATTCCAATGGAAGTGTTTCAGATTTTTTCAGAAAATTTTTAGGAACTTTTGCACCATTTGCTTGGATCGACTATCGTACTTTTATTCACATTAGATCTAATTTATGCATTGTGAGGCCTCCCTGCGAAGCTTCGGAGGCGCAAGAATAAACACTTTGAAGTTGCTGTGTATGTAAGTGTGTGGTCTGGTCATGAATAAATAGGATAAAGAAGGAGGATAGGTCTAGTTGGGGTATTTTGTATAGACAGTAGACACAGACTGCGTACTGGGAAAATATCGGTTGTGTCTTGTTCCCTTTTTTTGTTTGTGTGTGGTCCTCATTTATGTAACATTATAAAGCACATACTTGCTAACTTATAGACATTACAAAGGGATACGACCATAATAACATTGATAGTGTATAGGAAGGTAATAAAGATAATGTGATATATAAGAGGCAGAAAAATAAGCTCCTTTTTTCGCTTCTCACTTGTCTTTGATTTGCTCCAATATGTTTCCACTGTATTTAAATCAATAACATAGGAGTTTATATGACAATCTGTAATTGCTCATGCTCTTCATTTGAAACTCGTGGTCAGGCATAAATTTATGTATATTGTGTGACTGTCTCGATCATATGTCTGAAACACAGGAATCTAATTTGAAAGTACTGAAAAATGATAATATTACATGTTGTTTTTAACTTTCCTGAAATTTTTAAGTAGGCCATTTACATCCCTGCTTTATGTGTATATAAAGCGTCCTTGGTTGCTACCGGTGTATGGAAACTGTCGTCACCTTGGATTTTGACCCAATTTTCCCCCGATTATTTCTTCTATTCGATATCTAAAATATGACGCAAGAAAAGTGAGATATTTTTTATAGCTGTTTTATGAATTTTTTATATAACAAACATCCTATACATATACATGCAAAATTTCCTCTTTTTTTTTATCGGTAACTTTTCTGAGACCTTGAACTTGATAAGAGAGTTGTAGATAACAAGCGAGAGAAATCTAATAATACCAGGTTGGCCGAATAAAGGTTTTTCAGTGCCATCTTCTCACTCAATTATAGGAAAATTGACCCTGAAGGTTTGACTCTCCCTACCCTCACCAAGAGAATATTATGTAATAACTTATGTATATTTTGGAGATTCCCTTGCCATAAAATCAACACTTTTGTCCAACCTATGATATGAAAAAAACTCTAATCTTTAAGAAAACTATCTTACCATCTACAGTTTACATTCTTTCATCACATGGTTTGTGTTTTACAGCCTTTCATAAATAAGTTTAAGATTTTATTGTTTATCTTACTCAGGCACTCTTGGCAAATCCAAACACAACACCTTTGCTCAAAGATTCCCTCCAGAAACGTTTAGCAGCAATTGGAGAGGCCAAGAAAAACACTGGAAAGCTAGTAAGTCAAAAGGCCTTAATACTTATAATAAGCTTTCACTCACCACGGTTTAACAGCTTCAACAATCCTTAGTGTATCAACATTAGTGTGAATTAATTTACTGTCCATTGCTCAATTTTTAAGTTGATTGTAGTAAATAAGATAGCTTGAATTTACATGTGGCAGGTTTCACAAATAGGCCATCCACATTTCTCTCTTTTGTGCATTTTTTCACAGTAAAGGAAAATTATGTATTATATATCAAATTAAAGGTAAAACCTAAAGATTGTGAATATGAAGGTGACAGAGATAGCAAATGTTAATTAATCAGTTTTACTTAAAAGTGCAAATACATTAGCAATACTGTACCTTATTAAAAAGTATGGTAAGGATTGTTGAGTATTTTTTTAAGTTATTGGCCAGGTTACTGTATTGTAGTGTGTTCAACTTCAACACCCCAAAGTAGTCCACGCTGTTGAACTAACAGAGTCAATTAATCTAGAGTAAAAATCTTGATTTCAAAACATGAGAAAACATAAACAGTTTATATCTATGAGCAAAATGTATCTTTCCGTGTACATTTTGAGCGTATCTTAAGATGTGGTCTCCAATTGCATTTTTTTCACTTTTAATAATAATAAGTAGCATTTGCATGGGGCATCTACCCATTGTCATCATGGAAAAACCTCTATGCGCTTTTATAGATCAATAACTGAAAATGTATTTTTAATGTTCCCTCAAGGCCCTTGCGGCCCATAGAGCTAGAACGTATACCAGTTTCTATAGTGTGAAGGAACAGGTGCTGAAAATTAAATCTCCTCCTGGAGGGGACACTAATCTGACACAGGCTTTTACTCCCAAGCTAATGCTTATACCTGTTTGCACATTAGTCAATATAGGTAATGTATGTTAAGTGTCTTTCCCAAGGAACACAACGTTGGACCTAGCTTTGCTAAGATTTGAACCTAGGATCTCATGGTCCTGAGTCTGGCAGTCTAACTACTCGGCTACTGACTCGACAATAAACAAATAAGATTTGAATTAATGGAATTAACATTTTATACAATTATAATTGCACATTTGTTAACTATTATTAAAATTTTCAATACTTATTATCCAAAGGTTTTACTGACCTTCTCATAAAAATTTCAAAGACTTTTACAATGCAACTAGATTTTTTCCCCTTCAGAAATTTCAGGACTAACGTAAACAAAAATCAAAAAAGAATGTTTGTGTCATTTACAAATTTCACCCTAACTTAGTTAAAGTATCTACAAAATCAATGGTCTGGTCTAGTTGTAGGCACCCATAGTGAGAGGTTTTTTTTATTTTATTTTATTTACCCACATCCACAACTAAGGCGATCTCTGGGTTTTTGGTAGGATTTTTAATTTTGTCCGGACTGCCCTGTAAACAGCCAAGGGATCTTTTAACGTGCACAGAGTGTTGTGATCTGCACACTGGACCTCCTTTTTATCGTCCGTCTCCGATGGGATTGCGAAAATAACAACCATTTCAAATAGACCTTTTTTCAGTTATAAACAAAATTGGCTATAACTTTGCACACATTACTTGGTTCAATATCTAGGCACACCCAGTAACTTTTTTGGATAAATGAAACGGTTTTCATTTTACAGATTTTTTAAAAATGCATTTAGCAACCTTTCCAATTTTTGGCAAATTTAATCATACAAAAAATTCGTTTTGCAAAAATTTGAAGAGATATCGAAAAAGCTACTGGATGAAAAAAGAATATATTTTATAGATGTTATATACCAAATTTGGGGGCGAACGGACAATACATTTTTAAAAAATAGATCGTATATACATCACTGACTGTCAAAAAGTAACATTTTCACAAAATCGCATTTTTTAACACAAAAGAATCTTTAATATAATGTTTTTTTCACATATAAACCTTTCTTTCTTCTTTCTTTATCAGTTTCCATTCTACCTTTCGGTGTATGGGTTCAGATGCCCAAGATGATCTTTCTCCAGGATGCCCTGTCCTGGGATTTTCTGTTTCCTTCCAAAAAAGTTAAATTTCTATGCTTTTATATCTTCTTCCCACTTTCTCCGAGGTCTGCCTTTTGGTCTTTTACCTTGGGATTTAGCACTGTATACTGATTTACCTATTATTCCCCCCTTCCTTTAATTAAAGTAACTTATCGATGTTTTCTGGAATATTATGGGCTGTCATGCAAGTAAGAAATAATTTGCACTGTCAGAGCCGGTTTATTTACTTAAAATGATTGGCAGCTATGTGGAACATGGTGATATGTCATATGATGTAAGATTGAGATTTCTTCGACTCCCCCTCACTAAAATACATTAGAAAACGGGGGATGTTATCCAACTGAATAAAATTGTTCATAACAGATAATATTGATTATAAATCATTTTTCAACTATTCTCATGTAAATTTACTCGGGAGATAAATTTAAGATTTATAGTGCAGGAAGTTCTACTTCTGTACTGTGAGACATAATTTTTTCATATACGAACAGTCAAATCATGGAATAATTTACTGTTCAAAACAAAAATGCAAACAGTATTAATTCTTTTAAAAATGCCATGGATATGGAGGTCTATAATTTAAAATATTTGTATAATGAATGAATGTGCATTGTTCTTATTTATTACTATATATTCATTCATTTTAAAACTCCAGGATTATTTTGAGATGCATAGGGCATTTAAAGGTCAAATGACCTATATCGCCTCTGAAAAGATATGATATGATATTATTATAAACATGATTATCAATAAATATTTATTATTATTGTTCGTTTTACTTTATGACTATTTTTAAATGAGTATGGATAGAATAGTTCCGTCACTAATGTCATTACATTTATTGGGTTTCTCAGATTGAGAAGTGGAATATTGCTTCATGCCTTACGGAGCAAAATTACATTTCGTTTGTAATAGCAAAATTGAGATCGGTTGCTTTGTCTCATCAGGTGAAAGAAAGGATTGAATCAACACGAACATCTATCCAAGTGATACAAGACATTTCTTCGTTACTATCAACCTCCAAGCAGAATGGAAATTTTAATTTAGCACAATCGAGCCTGAAAACTGCTTCAGAATCACTTATCGGACGTCTTACTGAAGTTCTTAAAAATACTTGTAACAAAGATAGGTATGAGTTTTTATACCAGTTGATGGTCTATCATTGTCTTTTTTCTTTTGAATGATTTTTATTATTGCTGTAAAGTTTAGATGATTTGTTTTCTTCTCATCTTTATTTTACTCTCAGCTGTGTCTCTCTTGCTTTATTTCATGTTAGAAACATCAGGAACAGAACTTTGTCAGATCAATTACAATTTTGGTAGGATTGAGGTCGAAAAGTTTAACCACCCGGATATGCACATAAATAGACAACCGATTGTTTAAGATAAGAAACAGGTCACCGGAAATAATGATTTAGAACATGTGTAAAATCAATACTATGGAATTTCTTGTATGATATTAATCCAATAAAAATATGACTACATGCGGTCATCGAGCACAGTAATTGCTTTTCAACTAATGCGCATTTCTAGCTCAGTTTTTTGCCACATTCATGTTTTTGTCTGTTATCTAGATTTTCTTGACTTATCCGCGAAGTGCTAAGTTGTGCCATTTTTTTGCCATCAAATTTTTTGTAGGGATTAACAAATCACATTGAATCTAATAAATATAAATAAACTTTAAATCTGCTAAAATCGAATAAGAGTTTTGAGTTAACATTTTCATCTACATCTGTTTAAAGTGAAACCTCTGACACTGAAACTGATCAAAATAGATTTACAACTACAACATGTAGCAGCAGCTCTACCTCTAACTCTAATGACTCACAAAGTAACATTAGCTCTCACACTGCTTCAACAGACACCCTTGAATCTGAGATTAGGGATAATAAATACATTATACGGAACCACATCTGCTTCATTAGGGTATCACGACAAAACGGTGAGAAATTTTAGTTTTTGGTGCATATAAAACTGGCAGGTCTTTTTTCAAGGAAGGATTCAACAATATATTGGAATAGCCAAAGAACAAGCTCCATATACAATATCTACTCTAGATCTCGGATAACAAAATATATCTATAGATCTGAGCAATTGGAAAGAAGAACTGGAATCGTAACCCTTTTGATTGTGCTATGACTATGAGTGAATACAGACTTCATTAATCAGGTGAGAATTTGTCACAGGAATCAAAAGACATACTCATGAGCTTCAAGATCTAATTAAGCAGATAAGAGGGAAAAGCTAACAGATCTCTCATTTAATGTTTTCTCATTTCAACTGGTGCAAAGGCATTTTAGTCAAACAATAGTTCCAAGGTTTTCCGACAAAAGTGTCTCTGACGGGGCTGTGGTTTTGTGACTTTCTTAGCAAATAGAGCATTGAACATTGTCTTTTTCTAGCCCCATCCAATGAGCTTTTCATTTAGAATCTAGAAAACTTATTTTCAAAACAACAGGATTTGGGCACTTAAAATAGATGCCATTCTGGGCTGCTTGAAAGTTTGAGATGTGTCGAGAACTACACGATGCATCTGTGGGTTTTTTATATTCACATCAAGAAGATTGCTGGGGGTGATCAAAGACAGTGGTCAATCTTGGGATGGTGATTATTTTCGACCTCATACTCATTGATTATGTTGTACCCTTTTCTAAAGAATCATCATAACGTACTCAGTGCTAAAGAGACAACATTCCTTCATGACAAGGCCCCATGCATGAATGCCCTTGCAACACAGGCTCTGCTAAGAGCAAACGAAGTGAATTTATTTGGAAACTATGAGTGGCCATGATCATCACCAGATTTGAATATCTGTGAACAATAAGACTCAAATATGAAAGAGTAAAACAGAGTATCATGAACCTCCAAGAAGATTTATACGCAGCTCTGTACTGTTAAGAGTTTTGGGTGATATGGAATTTGACACCGTTCATTCTGTTGCTTGAGTCATATCCTACTTGCCTACACGCTGTCAGGAAAATTGAAATAAATGTATGAAATTTTTAATTGTGATCAGAAATAATTAAGGACCCATGTAATTTGTTTTCTCATATCGATTCTGATGTTGTCTTGGGGGGGGGGGGGTGTCTCTCTAAGGTATCGAAATATCCTGCACAATTTAGATGATGAGTCAGGTCAATAGATGTTTAAGTATTTTAAGTAAAATAGGCATTCAAGACGATCATCAAAGTGCCATTTGTCATTTCAACTCCTCCATCAAATCTATTTTTACAAACTCAGATATTTCTTATGATACAAATTTTGTCTTGGTCCTTTTGATGCCAGCTTGATAAATTTCATGCCTGTCTCAATTTTCACATTTTACACTTAAGGTGAACTTACTGTAAATCTTTCAAATTAATTTTCTTTAACCACCTTTTATATTTGCAATGATTTGCCCTTTCGTATATTTAAAAGTTTCTCTTCTGCATTGGTATATTTGATTAATCTTGTTCATCTTTCTCATTTACAGATTCCAGGCATATTGCTATTCTGTTTGTGATAGAATTATTGAAGAGCGCACAGGATGGGTAAGATTTTTTAAATAATCCATGCCTACGAAGTTAGATTGATCCAATGTAATTTTTTCTAGAATTTATGCATGAAATGTGTCTTTAACAAGATCAAACCCAATATTTCCTATCATTAAATATTGCGACAATCACAAAAGCAAGAGTAAAAGTGGCAACACACTTCTCCTCCTCTCCTAGCCCACCCACACACCCCACCCCTCTTTTTTTAAGGTTTATCACTTGTAAAGAAACAAAATCGACGATAATGTTGGATCTTTTATCTTTAATATAAAGCTAGGGTTATGACTATCATTTGATTTTTTGGGTTTTTTTATTTGGTTCGTTTTTTTGCAAAATATTTGCATGTTTTAAAATCTTACATATGTATAGAGCAAGTTACCTTAAAGTTGTGTAAGCTACATATGCTAAGGAAATGTTGACCTATAATTTTTTTTAACATATTACAGGATCTCCTAATGTATTGTGTAGCCTTGGATCAAAATGTCCTCCCATGTACTGAAGGAATAATTGTCAAGCAAGTCTGTGATTGTATTCTGTATTGGATGATGAAGAAATTAGAAAGTTCTCCTGAACTGTGGTGAGAAGTTTGTTGAGGTTATTATGAACATATTGATGCAGTTTGTTATCATGTTGTATATAAATGCTATTCTGATTTTCTCACTTAATGTCTTGCAAAAAGTACTATATTTTCCTACTCTTAAGGTCAATTTACTGAAGTTCGATCATACACAAAAGAGACTGGCATACAGATAGCCATATATCATTTATTTTTTATTTAAGAAATATTCAATAAATGTTGTCTTCTTTATCACAATGTTTTTGTTTTATGTCTGTATGTTGAAAGAGACAAACTGAAATTGCGGGAGAGAGGGGGGTAATCTTTTCTTTTTCTGTGTTTTTATATGTTTATATTGAAGTAGAACCATTGTCATTCAGTATTTCTTTCAACTCTTTCAGTCCAATATGGGATGCTAAACCGGAGATTTTGAAGAAATCATCTGAGAACAACGCAACCCAGTTTTTCAAGTTTTACCTCTTGGCATTGGATAAATGGGCTGGTTCCTTTCAACCCATCGTTAACTCGGTGAACCCTTTTCACTGGAGGTATATTGAATAATACAGTAGTAGGAATCTAAGAACCCTGGGAGATCGAAAAATCGAGATGGTAGACAGACCGTGGTAGTAAATTAACTTTAAAGGAGATGATCCATGCAAATACCAGAAAGGTTATGAAATGCACAAAGAAAATCTATGACCATGCTTTAATCTAATTCTTACCCAACCTGTCAAACATGATAAATGTCTATTGAGGGACAGATCAGCCTTGCAAAGGGGCAGAGCTTTATGTAGCCAATGGCCATCCATTCCTACCTAACAAGCACACAACAAATCAATGAAAGTTTCCTCACTCATCTACATCACATTGGTTGGGGACGCATCTTTTATTTGATTGACAGCGATTAACTTAACTTTGTACGTAAAATACGTTAAGGAATGTTGAATTTAGACCATTTTTCACTTTGCCTACACAAAACATCTAGCATTGTGACACCACACTGTCCGCCAGGTAGAATAAGAATGACCTACGCTAGACAGTGACCATTGTTTGTTAGCCCAAGTGGATGAAATTAGCACCTTGCCTTCTGACAGGGAGAGACAGTTTGTTATCAACACCTATTTATTACAGTTGAGAAGCATGTCTTGATTATCTACACATCTGGTTTAATTAACATGCCTTCATATTTGAAATCCATCAAAAAATGCTTCTGTCTACACAATTTTGAAAAGTAAAGTGTCTGTTAAAAATGGTGATGTTAGTCACTTTAGGTGGGTTGTCAATAGGCTAATTTATGTAGAAGAAAATTTATTTCCTGAAATAAAGATGCGGTAGGCAGATCGGGTGTGCTAGGTGACAGGTTCTTAGTTGTGCATATTTTATTAATCTGTCCGTTCAGAAAATTAATGTCTACTGAAACAATCATTCTTTCTACAGGTAGTGCTATTGCTTGAGGTCATATTCATGAAACTGTCTTACAAGAGACGTATAGAAATGGGAAACATTGAAAGAAGTTTCTGTAGATACAATTTTTGCTGCTTGCAAACTTGCTATGATTTTATGGTGATAATTTTTACAAACACCTTTCAAAAACACTCAAGCAAAATCCCATGAATCACCTTCACCAATGAATTTGACAATTCCAACTATCAACCTAACATAGCCTGAAGAAAGGAACAAACTATTTTGACAGCTTTATGCGGCTTTGATCAATTTTCTGTTTTGTATCAGTCAAAAACTCCTTGCTGCCTCTTATTGGTTTTCTAGCATCAAGCTTTATTGAATATTTGATTTAAATCGTTACAGCTAACGAATACAATGTGCTACATTCATTTATAGTATGCAACAAAAAAGGGAACAGCAAAATTTAAACTGATCTGTGCCTTTCTTTTGTTTGAAAAATATTGTCAATCAGTAAGGTTGTGTGTCGTGTTATTTTCTGATAAAATGTATTCGTATATATGTTTAGTTTTAGAGGATGATTTACATCCTTCTTAACACATTATTACTTCTTTCTTTTTCTTTTTTAATTCTCGAAAGGGCTTCGTCTGGACACACAGACACAGACTTAACCGACCATTTGAAAGGATTCCTCCTGTGTGGTGGTGATTTTAGTCAAGCATCACATTTACTGGATTTTCTTGATGATAAGCTCAAGAGTTTTGATTTCACAGTATGGCAAACAGTTGCCCAAAACCTACTGAAGGATAATTAATGTAATGTATTTTGTGATAAAATACGAAAGTGTGTTTCAGTTACTCACAACCTTGGGGTCTCTGCTAATTTCAAGAGAGTGTGTTTACATGAAGTATGTGTGTTTTTAAGACAAGTGATGTACTAATTAAAGCATACACTGATGTTTTGTGGGAAAGAAAAATTTTCAATCCATGATGGTGGCCATCTTATCTTTTTCATATAATTTCTAAGGACATGTTTAAAAAGTTCATTTCAAAGATATTAAAACCAAACCTTGTACACATTAACTGGACAACATCTTGAACACAGTGGCAAAGCCTTTTTTTTAAGATAAAGAGAAACAAAAATTATTTATTTACCTTCTCATGGTGGTATGAGGCAATTCCTCAAAATTTAAGGGGTAGGCTTGACATTACTTTTATTTTACCTGAGTATTTTTTAAATAGCACTGTCATAGAAATCTTTTTTTCCTGAAAAGTTCATAGAAATTGGTTGAAAAATAACAGAATTAGGTCCGTCTCAAAACTGAAAATATAATGAAATTTTAAAATATGAGAAAATTGAAAAATGATGTTTAAGCCATCAAAACCATAATTTTATACGGAAGAAAGTCATACTTGTAGCATGTCAAATTAAAGGCAATTCAATGCTCTTTGCAATACAGTCATTATCTTCATGAAATTTTACAATGATGGCAATATGTTTTATTATACTGTCAGCCCACCCATACATTACAACTATTGAAAATGAGATTGCGATGGTACGCAGGAAAATTAAATTAAGCAAATATGTAAGTATTATAAAATTGTAAATAAGTCTTAAGCAAGAATAAAACTTTCAAAAACCAATTAAAACCCCCAGATTGATAGGATGGTCCATCCTCTGCATGTTCCACCTCTCGCTGGGCTCTTTGATGAGCAACCCTTCGCATCTCCTTCCTCTTCTTTAAGGTTTCCTGCGCTGCTTTCTCAGATCGCCACACCCTCTCTCTATTTTTGTGACTCTCCATAGCTCCAACATTCTTTGAGAAGCTGATGGAGGGAGCTGGATCCGAAGTTGAACTGACTGCATCCAAGGTACAGCCCTAACCGTATCCGACTTGTCCCAACGAATGGATGATTTGGGGCAAAATTTCCATACTACCGATTGAAGGGGCCTGTTAGGGTTTTGGGCTTTGCCCTAAAGACAGCGGCCCAGGAGTTCTTTAGATTTAAGCCTCTCCAGTACTAGCTTCATTGTTTCTGCAGCTTTTTCACTCAACTGCACAGAGCTTTTTGTGAAGTGGAAGAGGGCAAACTCTTTAGTCCTTGTTAATTTCCTCCTAATGTCACAGTAGTCACATCTCGTGCCTTCTCAACTATGACCAACTTTCGGAGAGCAGTGCTCAGCCGTTTTGAGAAGTGGTGTATGCACTCCTTTAAAATCTGATGGCCATCTCCATAGAGATACAGTTTTTGAAGTTCCAGATAGGATTTGCAATCCCCATCACTTATTATTGTGGTGTATCTGAATGGAAAAAAGGAGAACAAAATCAAGAGATGAATGGGATGCTCTTGAACAGATCAAAGTTGTAACAGAAGACATTATATAAGGAAAGAAAAAACAGGGACAAATTAAAAATAAAAAGTCTTGCTCTTAAAAAAACAAAACACAAATACGTTGCAAAGCCTTGTCTTGTCACATAATTTTACATATTGAACTCATTCAATTATGTGCATGTTGACATGCCATTCACAACATCTTGCAGCTGCACTTGCATTACCTCAGTTTATGCTGAAGAGAACGTTGCCACAATATTTTCTGCCGCAACCTCTGTGGCACCAGAGGAACCTGAAGGAGTCTTTCTTTTCACATATTTCTTTGTGTTCAGCTGCCCATCTCTCATGTCACAGTCATCTTGACTCAACTCCTTATCGAGCTTGCTCCCAACATCCGCATGTTGCTAGAAAACAAAGAATTCAGAAGTCAATGAAACGGGATTCAAAACCTTATTTTTAGACAATATGACACTCATATTCTTTGCATTTAAATAAAACATCTGTGTAAAAGCGATAAAATTCTGAAGAATATAATATTGCATTTTAGGACTCAATTTGCATCTGAAATAAAAAATAATTACGTTCTTTCAAGGCCATTACATATTCTGCTGGATTGTAACAACAACAACAACAACAGCATAAATCCATCTTCCACCAACCGCTTCCCTGCCTGGAGGTAGAATGGTTAATTCAAAGGTCTCAATCTCTTTAAGAACCAACATTTCCCTGTCCATAGCTTTTTGTCATTTTTCATTATATTTGCTAAAGATAGCGTCAGTGTATGACAAAGGTACATTCAAATTAACTCTTTGAGCCCGTAGGTCTATTCCATGTTTTGCCACAGGGTCTTGGCCTGCTCTAATCTGTTACTCTTTTCTTTTAGCTATATTTTCCTTCATATGAGCCACAACTATAAAGTAGCATATCAAATCAATCACAATTGAATGGACCTTTTGACGTACAAGAATAAGCTGGTATATTTTGAAAAATATTATGGTGATAAGAAGATAAATGTTAGGCAATACAAAAATTATTGATTTCTTGAATTGTGATTTCACATACCTTGCCATAAAAAATAGTAAATCCTTATCCAGAAGCTTGTGATAGGGCTCTTTCAGCTCATCAGATATCAGTCTTCAATCAGGTAAAATTCCAGTTTCAAGGGGTGATCCATTTTCGAATTATAATCCAATAATGAAGTCACAATATGTTGAAAAAAGACAAGGAAAAATTTTAATTTTCAATTCAATATACATTCTATGTAAACTTCACTTCAAACAACTTATATATACACCATTTACACACCTTTCACATTATGTTGGCCTATTTGGCTTAATGGAATGCTAAAAAGCAATCCTTTGGGTGGATATGTGGCTGATTGGGACATCCACTGCAAACAAAGTGGGTTCTTTTGCGACACTCAGGCATAGAGCAGTGAGCACGCCGACAATCTGCTGGAACCCACATGACCAGATGTTGTTTATCGTTGGTTTTAGCCAGAACGTTGATTCGCTCTGCGTGGAAGGTTGGTTGGACATTTAGGGACACAGCACGGAGAACTGCAGCAGTTGTAATTTGTTCAAAGAGCTGATCTTTGAATCGCAAGTAATCCCTTTGCTCTTGTCCAGGTAGATCTTTTTTGTGAGATTGTACATTATGTACACGTTTGATTGCGCAATCTCAAATAGCCAGTCAAAGAGCTTCTTCCACCACTTGATGGTGTTTCTTTCAAACATGCCATAATGTTTGACAGCCTGGTCACTGAGATCGCATCCATTCATGCACATGTTGTATTCGTGAATGGCTGCCGCCTTGTCCACAGGGCCTGATTTCATTTGGAATTGGACCCTGATGTCCTCCACTTTAGCCCTGGATGAGACAACCAAGCATGGTTTTTTGGCCTTCTTGTCCCGCCATGTAATGACCAGAGCTTCCTTGGACTCGAAAAGTATCTTTTCTCTTGATGGCTTAGTCTCAATATTTTCACCTCAAATGGAAATCCCCGTCTGTTGGACTGGAATGTCTCAGTGTAATAGTAGTGGCCCTGCAATGAAAATTCTACGAGATTTCTCGTTGAGTAATAGTAATAGCAGTCAGTGAATATGTGATGACCCTTGCTGAGAAGACTGAGAAGGGTTTGAAACACCTTGATAGCTGACTCGCCGTTAGGACGCCTTCAGGATCATAGGCGGTTTCTGTGCCAAAATATCCAAGAAGGTTATTCGTGTAACCTGTTGTACTGTCACGCAAACCAATTGTACTGCCTATAGTTGAAGCTATCAAATGATTTAACAGCTGGGTAAGGTTTCATTACATTGTCTTTGGACATGGGAACAAAAGGAACAAGGCATATGCGGATGCTGCGTTTTGTTTTGTCACATAGGTGAGTGAATTTACCCAGTCTGTTGGTTCTTCGATTTTGCATATTATGTTTTGTTCAGCACATGTTGTCTAGTTCGTTTTTTATGGTATCTTTCAAGGCAATTGGGATTTTCCTTGGTGGGTTGATTCTGGCTGGTACGTTTGAATTGGTAGCTAGTGTATGTTGTGTTTTTAATTCACCAATTCGATCAAATTGATTGGGGTACATTGTATTGAGGTCTACTGTACTGTTGATCGGTGTTGTCTTTTGTACCACACAGTGCAGTGTGACTATTTTAACCATTAGCTTCCCATGAGCTTGACATAAAACCAACCCATAACTTCCAGCCCAAGGGAAATAACTCTCATTGATTGACGACCCAATCTCATTAAATCATTTATATCTCACACATCCAGACTGCAATCTCAATAGAAAAAATATTGTTATAAAGAATAGAAAATTACCTTTCAGATGATATAAAATTTATTATGTTGTATGTACATCCTCATTGTTAAAAAAAATTCCGGAACATTAAAAAACATTAAATTTCCCAAAATTTCACACATTCTGTCACTTATTTCAATTAAAACACTAATTAATTCAGTTTATTATGAAATTGTGCAAAGCACAGTTCGTCCCAGAGATGGGTGTTGCACAGAACACACCCAAACACTGTTTCAGGTCTCTTGTTCGATGGAGTACGAATGTCTTTCTCCCTACACATAAAACACTGCCTCTTGCGGCCAGGAAGGCGAATCCTTCGATGTGCCACTGAGGTTGACACGGTAGACAATCCAGCAGCAGAAGGGGCTTCCCGTTGGCATCTCTTCCTTGAAGAACCTTTCATGAGCCCCCTTGCTATCTCCAAGTGGAATTGAAGGTGTGTTAGTGGCTTTGATGAAGGGGGCGTGGCATTTGCTGATGCAAAATGTAAGCGTTGAGCGCAGCGACCTCGAGTAGAAACCACAGGCAGCACCTCCACCATTTTTTACTCTTCCTGCCTATTGGGTAGTAGGCTCTTAGCTGGTCACACTTGTCCACACCTCCCATATTGGTATTGTAGGTGAGAACAGCCTGTGGTATTTCCTTCTCGACAGGGCCGTCTTTGGTACGACGAGACGCAATTTCGAGCACGGGCGAGGCATTCGTTGATATCATGGAGATAATCCGTTTGTCTCTCCACCAGCAGGCGCGATATTGCCAATCTGCTTCATCTTACATTCCCCTTGTCAAGTTTTCCTTTGAATTCAGAAGGCCAGTTCTTTCTGTTAGCCCGTATCGTGCCACAGGAATAGGTGTTGTGTGCCAACAGGTCTTTTACAAGTTTTATAGAGCTAAAAAAATTGTCGAAGTAGAAGTGGTGATTTTTTTTCTTAGAAATGGTTGTCCTAATTTCCAAACGACATGATAACCAAGTCCATTTGGCATATCAGTTTCATTTGATTTTCCAGTATAGAAATCAAAATCTAACAGAAAAGATGTCGCAGAGTCACAGCCACACCACACTTTGACGCCCCATGGATGAGGTTTTCCTCGAATGTATTGTTTGAATGAGAGGCGTCCTCGGAAAGGAATCATTGCCTCATCAAACGCGATTGCAGCCCCAGGACTGAAGAGGGTATTACAGGCTTGCTTCACAAAATTGATGGCAGGCCTGATTTTTATAATCAAAGCCGTCCCGGCCCCTTGGAATGGCATTTGCATTGTCGTTGAGGTGAAAAAGCATGATATCTCCTGATACCGATTACGGACATGACGTCTGGACACGCAGGAAACCTTGAGCAATGGGTCTAAGGACCAATAATGGGTGTAAGCAGGGAGCTTGTGAATTCCAAACATAAAATTTATGTAAAGAAATGTCTTTATGTCACTGTCTGTCACAGGTTTGAAATTTGTAGCATTCTTCTGATGAGCATAAAGATTTGTCTGTTCCACAATGGTGGCTATGAGTTCCTCAGGAAAAATAAAAAGAATAAGTCCAGTGGGGTAGACTCATCAATATCCATATTCTCTAGATTTGGTCCAACTCTAGATAAAAATAAATCTATCTCAACAGGATTGAGATTATCACTCCAGGTGAATGGTTCACTATCAATCATTGTGAGAAGAACGATTGTCAACCGTAGGCCTAAATCTAGTTTCGTTTTTCCGTCTCTTCTTCATCACTATCGACCTCTTCTTCATCACTATCGACATCGTTAGATGTAGATCTAGCACCAGAGTTTCGTCGAAGTCAAGTTCAACATCACTCTCGTCGTCTTCACCCTCAAAGTCATCAACTGAGCTAGAAATTTGAGTAGGTGTACCCGTTGAAATCAAATTTTGAAGAAAATTGAAAGCCATGATTTTGGAAATTGAAAGTGTTGATACTCGCTTTGATAATAGTCGTATTAACGTCCGGTCAAAAATAGACGGAAGTAGAACCTTTCTAGTTTGTACTGAATGCATGCACGGCAGTCCGGTTCGCGGCTAAAACAGCTAAAAATCCGTTTTTTACTATAAATATATAGCGGGCGATACGGGATTATGGAGTAGCGGGCGATGTAGGGATACGGAAGTTAGTGGTTAAAGTGTTCGCTGGTTGGAAGGCCAAGGATGGCATGTCCTGGTGCATTTACAACGAAGAAGTCTATCTTGTCCCAAGACTTGCCGTCGTATGAGCTTTGCAGTGGAAGTGTTCCATAGCAGTCGATTTTCATACCGTTGTAGGCTGTGAGAGTTGTGTTTGTTGGTTTAAGGAAATTGTTCTCAGGTCGATTGTTACATATTTTGTCAGGGTACATGTCGTTGAAGAGTCTCAGCGGAAGGGTGTTTGCTTGTGCTCCGGTGTCAACTTTAACTTTCAGATTGTGTGTTCCCGGTTTGTTTTGGAGTTTGATGTACATGTTTGCAAAGGCTTCATCGCGTTTGTGTTGACTGTTGATATCGCAGAATGACAATGATTCAAGTTGTTCATTCATCATGTCACTATCCTCGCTCGAGGCATCTTGAGGATCGGCGGAGTGGATTTGTTTCCTGTTGTGTTTCTGGTGGTGGGAATTGTGTCTTGATTGGGATCTGTGCCTGTATTTGGTTGTGAGGCACAGTTTTTCCCAGTGGCCTATTTTGCCACATGATCCACACACGGATTTTGATGCAGGGCATGCGTCTTTGTCGTATGCATGATCTCTGCCACAGTTCTTGCACGTTAATTTGTGTTTGATTCTGTTAGTAGTGTAAGTGTTTTGAGGTCTAGACTTTCTCACTGCGTCTACTGGTGTGTTCGTCGCTGTGTTGATGGATTTGAGAGCGTTTAAATGCGCTATCGATGCTTCATATGTTCTCCCTAATTGAATGGTTTCGTCAAGTGTGAACTCAATGGGTTTAGTGAGTGGCTATTTTTGGAATTACGTATTGGGGTTGCTGCTATGATTATCTTTATCAACCTTTGTTGTAGCTCTTCTTTTGAAAGTTGCCTTTGTTCGCGATCTGTTTCAATCTGTTGACAAAGTCATCAAGTGACTCGTCTCCCTTTTGTCGTAGGGGCTGCCAGACGAAGTCTGTTGATTCTGAAGTTGTCTGCTGGCTCAACCTGGGCAGCAAATCTTTGCCAGATGATATCTGGGTCTTTCCTCTCCTCCTCGGTTAGGTCCCAGCTGTTAAATCGTTTGATAGTAATGATACCTTCCTCGCCAGCTGCAAGGAGTATGGTAGCTAATCGACCGTCCTGTTTGATGTTTGGATGGATGGCAAAGTATAGCTCCATTTGCTGTTTGAAAAGACGGAATGACTCTGGGACGTTGTGTGATGTCCAGTCCATCGTTGGCGCCTTGTCTGCCATATTAGATTATACTAGCAAAATCTTATCTCTGGTAAAGGTATATCTATGTTGATGAGCTGAGAGGGGAACGTTGATAC
The DNA here is from genome assembly GCA_037039925.1 of Doris montereyensis. Taxonomy (NCBI): domain Eukaryota; kingdom Metazoa; phylum Mollusca; class Gastropoda; order Nudibranchia; family Dorididae; genus Doris; species Doris montereyensis. The sequence continues at coordinate 566,712 of JAXRKP010000061.1, read as the reverse complement.
TGGTGTAGGTAGTCTAGATCTAGACCTATTCTTGGTCTAGAATCTAGAAGCTGGTTGGTTAGCACAAGGGATGCCAACGAAGACAGGTCTGGTGATAGGCCTTAAGTTGATATAACTTACGATGAGTTGATATTTAAAAACATCACTGGTATTGTAGAAATAATGTTGCAGGATGACTTTTTCACCAGTACTGGTGCATTTGATGAAGTTACCGCTTTTCTACCGCTGCCACCATGTAAGGTTTCATTACATTGTCTTTGAACATGGGAACAAAAGGAACAAGGCACTGTTGTTGTTTCATGGAATGAACCGGAAGTGTTTATTAATTTGCCAGATAGTTTTTGTTGGGCGGGCCAAATCCGATACTGTTACAGAAGCGACCTTTTCAGCCCACTATCATTTCATTTATGGACACATTCTGGAATGGATAGAATGCTGACTGGAAGTTTGAAACAATAGCTGAATCTTTTCAATACTGGCAGCTTCTGTTTCGACACAATGCAGCATTGTAAAGTGGATGGCCTCGAACCTGCCTCTTGTCATGGCCTAATGATACTAGGGTGTATGCTGGTACTTGGGTGTGACACTGACAGCCCAGTAATCCCTGTATCGAGGTTTATTCAGTACCCCATGAAAATCAGCATTGCAAAGTAAATCATCATGTCAGTCCAGTCGACATCTGTCCAATTACCTTAAACTGAGCGTCTCCTTTGTATTTATAGTCACTTTATATTTTGCATATAGATTATGCTTCTGATAAGTTCATCGATGACTTTATCTGTGTAGAGAGCAAAGAAATGATCTAATGCAGAATTTTCCTCATTTAGGGCTGCTTGTACACCACATCCATTTGGAGGGTTGAAACTAAAGTTGTTTTCAGTCTCACCTCTAATCACTACATCCCATCCATCTGTTGGTGGAGGTCGTCGTACAACAGGTCTAGACCTATTATTAGTTCTCCTAGGTCTTCCTCTTCTTCCACGTGTATTTGATAGTCTTGATGTAGAAGGTTCACTGAGGGGAGATCTAAATTCTAGATTTAGACCTTGCAGCCGAACTCTAATGGGTGTCACTGCCGCCGAGACTAAAATCTCTAGATCTAATTTGATTTTCACCAATTTCGTCACATTCTCCTACATTTGAAACATCAGAATCAGATTCACTTGAAGGAATAGCTTTTTCATCATTGTCATTATCACTAACGTGTTGGCGATATTTGAAAACAAATTGATAACTTCTTGGCGCGTGTAACGTCTTGGGCGTGAGGTTACCATGGCTTCATCAGTCAAGAAAGGCTTTCTTCAACAATCGAAACTCTTTCTGCTCTCTTTGTTTACATCACAATTTCTCCCAATACAGATCCCTCCTAAGGCCTAATGCTTTGAAATGAAAGATGAATCATCGTAGAAGATTGTATTGAAGAAGTTTCACATTTTTATTTGTTCAATATTGCTTTATACGCTATAATAATAGCATAGGAGTCTGCGGTCGCCCGTCCATTTTGTCAAAACCATCGGCTGCAGTGTGCTGCCACTCGGGCTCAAAGACTTAATACCATAGCAATAATGGATAAAATCTTTAGCTATTTTTACACAATATCAGTGAGCGTCTGCTTACAACTTGACGTGAATAAAATATTTTCTCCGAAATTTCGACTTGGCCGGTTTGTGCCCAATACCATCGTTATATATATGATAGTGGATGTGGTATCAATGGATGGATTGATTAATGATTACAAATGAAATGATAAAAAATGATCAACAACTCTGTCTCTTCATCCATGATTTTATTAACAGGAAGAAATGCATACAATTCAATAAACTGATTAATTCCTTTTGTTTTAAGGGTCGTATAAATCATTTTGAAAACAAATCAGAACTTATTTAAATTGTTATGTAAAAATGTAATGATTGTATAACAGGTGATGGCCAAAACTAAATTCAAGATGAATAACAATACATGTAATACCTGAGATAACAATTAATGATTAAATGATCACTCAACACTGCTGACGGAGAGTGACAATCTTCACCTGAGTCATTAACTTTTGAATATTCTAGCGAACTGAACAATGTCAAAGATTATATGGATGCATGTTATAATATATAAAATGAAAGAGAATTGTCTCAGAATTTAAAAATATTTTTTAATTGAGTTATTTCAAGTAATGTATGCACAAGAAATATTTTACTGACACCATGTTTTTGTTTTGCCGCGAGTTACCTCCTGTGCTTGAAGGTATACACACTATGACTTAATTAAGCCTTGAATAGCAATAGGTTTATTTTAATAGTTTATGTACGTTCCTTGTATGTCTCATAACTTTATTTATTACTTTTCTTCTCAATCACGTAAAAAATTAAGACTCGTTAATTTATATAAATTTCATAATTATCTAGCTCAAGATAAACAATAAATACATGTAATCAAATTACATTTTGCCTATAATATTATTACATGTACTATCTTTTGAGCTGGACCAATATATACATGTTGACGGTGAAAGTCGCTAAATGTGTACCGTAAGTCCAATTTTGGATGTTTTGAGAAAATCAAAGAAAATAATCTTGCACTTTTTAATCTATTTTCACAAACATACATGGTGTGCAAGTGTCAAAAACTAGACCCAATAGGGATACACAGATTGCTCATATAGGTTATTATACGAGTTTCTATTGGTTCTTGTGCCATAGAATCTCAACTAGAGGAAGCATAGGGGCTTCCTAATGTTAAAAAGTAAGGGGAAGGTGTTGCTAATTTTAGATTTACACGGTTTGCGACTTTCACGGTCGGTGTATCTCATAATACTGAGTGTTAAGAATCATGATTTGACTTGCATACTTGTCTTGTGAACCAGAAGTGTATAAAAAATGTATAACCACCTTGACGTGATAAATGTAAGAACAGAACTATGTTAAAAAGCTAGCAATATTTTATACATTTATTTTATCTACTTTAACTTTAGCCCTTTAGCACGACACTTTTTTTCAAAATCAGGGGACTTAATAGTCCAGAGACAAGGTGTCAGACTCTCAACCCAAAGGTCATGGGTTCAAGCCCCAACACGGCAGGTTGAAAAGTATTTTTAGTAAAACTATTTTTAACTGTATGTATCTATTTTTATGTAAAATGATACCGACAAATAAAGAAATTTTGAATTGTAGTATTTGTAATGAAAGCCTTAGGCTGAGTTTCATTTGAATGTGTTATTTTATAATTGGTTTTTTTTTCGTTATTACGATTTGCATGTTAAAAAGCCTCATCCCAAACACAACAGAAAACATTTGTCTTCTTGAAATCGTTGTAACTGTAGTTTCATTCCAGGTTTCCCCTGTAATAAACAGTAGTCACTGGACCACACTTCATAAAAAGCACACTCTGCATAAACACACGCCTACATCTGTTGACCAAATTTTTGTCATATATTAAAAGTGTTCCCATAAACACACGATATGCATAAAAGCACACACTTTTTCCTGTGCCCAAAGGGTGTGCGTTTATCCAGCGACTACTGTACATGTAAATCCAAATGATCCAGACTATCACTCAATGAGATGGTCTATAAGTTTTAATTTTAATTATAGTAGTGTTTAGTGTGCTATAGCAAGACATTACAAAATTCCTGAGTTAACAGTTGGATTACTTATATTTTATTCATGTCATGAAGCATAGATTATGTTTAAAACTATCCTCTTTTCCCCATACCCAAACAAGTAGTAGATGCGGTCAACATATACATTTAAAATCCCGCACTGAGAGATATTTTAGATCTTTTTCTTCCAAGTGCCATACGAAAGTTTGACAATACCTTACTTTGAAAGCACAATGGCGTTCTGCTCACAATGTTTAAGAAATGGAAATTGATGGATTGTGAATGTGAATGAATGATGATTTTTTGATTTTTTTTGTTTATATATATTTTTGTATTATTATTATTTTATTTTATTTTTTTTTAATGTATGTTTTACCGCAGTATCGATTTACCGACCTTTGCATCTTTATATATTTCTCCTAAATTCTATACACTTAATTATTAACTTAAGTTAAATTTGTTTTTAATTTAAATGCATTGATGTATTCTTTTATTTTTCAAATGGAAATTGTGATAACACAAGTATAATTTCCTCTTTTTTTAAAGGATCAATAAAGATGATTGAATTGAATATAGATGTCTGCATCTAGTCTCAAAGATAGTGATCTCAATTTATGTTTGAGCTTATTTTCTCATCTCAAATGCAATAATAATGTATTTTGTACAAAACTTAAAGGTGTATTTTTTCAAAGGCAATAGTAATGTATCTTTAGACACCTTAAATTCAATAACAAGTACTGTAGTCTTATAATTTCAGATTCTTGGACATTAACTTGTCTTGATTTGATTTTTATCCACATCCACAACTAAGGTGATCTCGGGGTTTTGGTCATATTCTTAAAATTTTGCCCGGACTGCCCCGTAAACAACCAAAGGATCTTTAACGTTCACAGAGGGTTGTGATCTGCACATGTGACTTCCTTTCTATTTCTATCGTCCGTATCCGATGGGACAAGGTATCAAATGACCTACCTGTTTTTACTCAAAGAAACTTGAAGAAAACCACTGAGTCCTCCACAAGGCGTATAATATATAATGTCAATAATGATAAAATATAGATGTAAAAATGTTTGTGGCTTCAAATTCCTCTTTGACAACTTAAGAGGAATGATACTTCAATTATTCTCCATCTCACACTCACACATACCTGCAAAATTTCCGTGGCACATGAACTCTAAAGAAAGTGATCTGTGTAGATCTGCTTGTAAATTTTATGATAAATTTTATGGCACATAAAAATTTAAGAAGAAAAAATCTTTCTTTTCTGTCTCAAAAGCTTCTAAACAATTTTTTATGAATTCTGCATAAAAAAATGTCTCATAATTCACAATTAATTTACACCAAAATGGGCATTCCACTATTAAAATTCATAACACAACTGAGTCAATAAAGGTGAGCTTTAAACATAGAACTGATCAAGATGGTGTTTAAAGAAAAGAAAAATGCCTTTTCATTTTCAGATTCAGAGTTCCCTTCTGATATTACTATTTCATTTTTAGCTAGACAGATGGCCACAAATCTATGAAGCTAAAAAAAACACAAGCCACTGAGAAGCAAATAAATATAACTGATTTTGTAAAAGAGTCTGCACCATCATAAAGATAATTTAACTAAGAAATGTCCTTAGACTTAGAATGAAACTTCAAAGATTACCTGAACAGAATAAATGATGAAAAACAATAACTCAGGGGTGGTTAATGGTACATGTATATCAATGTATTTTATTTATAATGGAAATTTCATGATAGCAAACACACACACACACACACACACAAAGGGCACTTACACTCACACACATGTTGTATTTAAGAATGGTTTTGCTGAAAGTACCTTTATGATACATCTTAACAAAATATACAATAATTACACTTGTGTGTGTAATTTAATACAAATATCAACATACATTGTTACAATTGTAATTGTGCATAAGCTGCTATACAAAATTTACAAAACTTTTCTTCTCTCCTGTGTGCTTTCAATTAAACAAATCAAATAAGCAAAACACAGTTGAGATAACAATAGCACCATCCGAAGTATCGTGAATGATAAAAAAGGGAAAATTTAAGGATGGCGAAGCGTTATTACAAAGCCAACAAAATATCTAGATAAACTGGTAACCAACATAGTATTCAACATTGCATCTAACTTCCAACCATCCCCTTCTCCCCCAAGACCTATCTTCTTCAAATGTCTTGCTTAAAAAATAATATTTTTAAACAACATATAAACAAAAACAATCTACCACCAACCCCACCACCTCTATCATTATCATGATGCAAAAGTACAACTAATAAACCCCAAAACAATAAAAATATAAACAAGAAGAAAACAAGGATGGAAACACAACTCGATAACCAATCAACAACGAAAAACAACCTCACTCCCCTCTCTGCAGATATTGTTTGCGTGTCATAGACTGGGTAAATTTCAATGAAACAAACATCTCCTCGAACCTCAAACAAAAAAAACAACAAAACACACAAGTCTATCTCACCCCTTTCCCAACAAAAAAGCAAAGCAAAAATTACAAAGAACAATATAAAAATGAGCACCAAATATCACATTCACAATGTCACTAATATATGTTTTGGCTATTATAAGACATCAATTCTTTGATTTATTAGAATGAGGCCTTTTGGGATCCTGACATTCAAATTACACCAATTTGTTTAGACTAAACCGATTGGATTGAAAAATGTAATATTGTAATGCCTTTCATTATTTTCATATAGCCTATATAATATATATATATATACAATGTATATATTAAAACTTGTACATAAATGTATTTATAATAGAATGTATTATGTACATATGTATAGTATAAGTTTCAATATTTACAAGTACAAATGTAACTTATTTCTTCAATGGTTTTACTTTTAAAAAGTGTTAAGAAAGGGATGACAGAATTTCATCTCTTAGTCTTAGATGAAAAATTCTGATATTACAGCCATCTGGAGAATACAGAGAAAATATAAAATCTTTCTTGATGCATCTTGCTTAATAGTACTGTCAGTTCTGTCCATCTTCTTGTTCTCAATTGTAACATCTTGAGAGACCATTCTTGTTTCCATATGATTACAACATATAGACAATCCTGTTTAGTTATTAACTCTAATACTCTATTGTGACTTCATCATCTTTAGCAGCATTGTCTGTGATTTACCTAGCAGTGACTGGTGTCTCTGTGTGGTGTTTTATTCAATTCATTTTCAACCATAACACAGGTGCTTGTATCAGAAATGGCAACAACAATATGTGGATTTTCTTCCGTTTATCGGTTTCATACGTATTTCATTGTCCTCAAACCAGTGTGCCTAGATCTATCATGTCATCTCCTTCTTTTTAGTTTCAACCTTATTTGGCTCTAGGTCATTTTCATTTCATTCCACTTTCATTTCCTCCTCATTTTTGTTCAAGACACTTATACTAATTGCGCTTCAGTCTCATCTTCAACTTCAATTATCCTGTCAAAAGTAAAACCATCTATTTCTTCTCCTCGCATTGAGATCTTAACATTTTCAGTAAATTCCTCCAATGATGGGAGGTCATTGCTTGTAAATAAAGGACTAAGAGGATCTCCCAGCTCTGGGTTGTAAAATAAAAAGAGGATTACTACATTTACATCCATCCAGTCCAACTTCAGGTGTCAATCAGAACTCAAAAGATTAACACACACTGAGCCAAATGCACTTTCATCAGTTAGGTCAATGTTGGGATGGTAAATAACGTTGCAGCAAGTCACGACGGGAGCATCGGCAGGATAGTTGTCTTCTATTTCAACCTGAATTTATCAAAAGAAGAAAAAGGAAAAAAAAATTAATTGAATGAAATAAATGTGTTCTATTTGACATACACATGCAAGTGATAAGTGTCCCTAATCTTGTGGCAAAACGTGGATCAAATTAATTTGAACTGGACAAAGAGATGGCTTTGTAGATAAGTTGTTTAGATAACACTGATAACAGAAAGATTAGAAGATGGATAGTTTAGTCTTTGTTTAGAGGTGGGAAGATTTACAAATAGATAGATAGACGAAGAGCGTGTATTTTATTAGATATGATGAACATACATATTATTATTATATATATTTTTATTATTTAAAAGATAGACAAGAAGAGAGAAATCAAAACTAGCATGAACCAGTTACAGTGAGTAAGAAGTAAAATAAACATTTTCTTTTTTTAGGTTGCACAGATGACCAACTGCTTATCCCATTATCTCAGCTTTAACTTATACATAGTACAAGTCTAGTAGTAGTACAGTAAGACATCATAAATTAAACTCAGCAATAGCACTGAATACTTTAAAAACAGAAACAAAGACGTTACTTTGAAATGAAATTGGAATAACAAACAGTTAACAGTTTGAGGATAAATTAACAAGTATGCGAGCCGACAGTAATACTGTTGTTACTCCGAAAAATTGAGTGCATTGTACTTGTAGTTACTATGAATTTTTCAAAATGTATTGAAGATTAGTGAATATATTACACGAATTTAAGCACCAAAAATATAATTATTCAACATTTAGATTAAATCTCTATTGAAGGAAGAGATTAGATGGACATATGGATGTCCACCTAGTTTCTGCGATTAGGGGACATCCAAACATACTACGATAAAGGAAGATGTCTTTATTTGTCCAAAAGGAAATTTGCTCTGGTCACGATTCAAATCAAAATGAATCAATTACAATACAATTTATCTTTTTCACTTTCACTCTCTCTTCCAATCTCGATTTTACGACTAAAATCAATTCATTACAAAACTAGCGCTTTATAAAAATTGTCAATATAAAATCATTATCTTAACAAAGCTTTGACACCAGCCGTGGAGGCATTCCCAGGCGCGTGCAATTCACAACTCCTCGTTCATTCTACGTAATATTGGGTTTATGGAACCCAGACTGATGTGCCGTGTGTTGTCATACCTTCTCATTTATCTACTGTATTCTGCTACGGTTAACTACAGTATTAGCATTTTCGCGTACAGTACATTGTATTGTCTACATAATAACAATAACGTACTTTACGTCGACATTGCTTATTGATTAAAACAGGTTCACTTGAGACGCAAGCTAAAGTAATTGACATAGTGAAGACATCTGTACAGCTGTAAAGAGACAATTTTTTAGATCTAGGTCTTCCCCCAACCCTTCCCAAACCAAACTTACAACGTTACACCGTTCCATTGTAAGCACATTGTTTGAGTACGAAATACAGCCATGACAAAGCTACACGTAAAGTTTTTGATAAATATTTTAAAACAATAACAAAACAGCAACAAATCAAAACAAAAACAATACACAAAAAAAACAAATCCAACAACACAAAAACACACAAATCTTTCCATGTAGTTGTCACCAAGAACATGTAGTTAAATTAGTGAAATAATTTTAATAAGCAAACTCCTAACCCAGCACATTCCATCCCAGGTAAATATCGCCTAATGTGGATGTTCCACCTAGTGGCAGGGTTTGAACATCTGGTTGTCCACCTTGTCGCACAGTGACCGGGGGGAGGGGGGGGGAGCATATGTCCTCTTCTTCGTCTACAAAACAGAATTACTGAGATATCACAAATTAAATAAGCACCATCTAAGATAAGATAAACTTTGTTGTCCAAAAAAAACATATTTCCGTGGCGTTACATTTACATTCTGCCTGCATTGATTTTTCATTCTCTCAATACATTGTGTTTTTATCTCTCTTTCTCTAGGATAACATTTCAACTAACTGACAGACAACAAAAAACACAACCACAACAAAAACACAAAAAGAGACTAGAAAGCAACAACAAAACAAAAACATCAAAATACATGTATAAAGATCATTTTTCCATTACATAATATAATTACCATGTACACTACTTAAAAATGATGAAGAGGATGGCAATGGGCGATATTTTCACGGATGCAAGCAAACATTGTTTATTTGTGTTTTTCTATGAACACTTGGTTAGAATGGGTCTATCAGTGCAAATGATATGCGCGATTTTTAAAGACAAATGACGTATAAATTCAAAAGGTGTCAAAATTCATTGCTGAATAATCTACCTATTGTTCCCTTTACCCGATAGTCTTATATTGACGTTCTTTATGCACCCTCCCCGTTCGGTTATGCAGAGTGCCATTATGCTTTCGATCGTCGCTTGGTAAATTATCGCCACTAAGACATTAATCTTCTCAAATAATTTAGTTTTCTTGAAAAAACATTGTTTTTTTGTGGGGGGGGGGAGGGGGTGGGTAATAAACAATAGAGGCTTGATTATGTCAATGCCGATTAAGATCGGCTCAATGGTGATACCTAAATATTTATAAGAACAAACGTATTCAAAGTTTTAATTCTTAATCATTAGAGGTTGGCAAGGGAAGGATTTTTTTTCACGAAAGTCAATTATCATTTATTTTGTATAAACGTATAATGAAGATAATAATGATAAGGGTTCGTAAACTAGAATTAGATCTAATTTATATGTTAATTTGATAGTACATGTATCGGTATATGAGAATATAAATTTACCTTGAATTTGATTATTATTGCCTCCTTTGTAGTAGCCATCATTTGGTTTGATATCAAAATAAAATGTTATCAAGCCAACATCCTGGTCAGATTGGAGGTCGTCATTTTCATTATCTGAGTTTTCCAAGTTTAAGTAGACACTCGCCTGTCCGTCTGTCATCTTATTCACATCTCGCATGAGTCGAAACAACTCTTTCATCGTACTTCCCGCCGGTGCTGCCATATTTTCGTTATCTGTGACCGTTTTATCTTTAAAGTCTGGTCTATGATAACAAAAGATAATATCAAATATTATATATGTCGATGTCTTTACTGTGTGGTTGTTTGTCAGTAGTTATTTCCTTGGATACAATTAGCAGATGCCAACAGTCAACAGGGCAGTCTCAATTGTATTGGCTCCAGTCACATACCAATTTTGAAATGTTGTTTATTTCTTTTCGATTACATTTACATCTAGATCTAGATCTAATACATCTGATCTAGAATACATTGCTAATGTGACTCCAGTATCATGTCAAGTTGTGTTCTTTATATTTATTCAAGCACACATGGTTGGTCATTCACATGTTTTTACTTCTACATTGGATACAGATCTATAATAACTTCTTCCAATGTTCATGTGGACAAGTGATGCTGGATATTCGTTTTGGTGCTTTTATATTTGCAGTTCAAAGTGATCGCTTTCATGAACCTCGGCAACGAACACGCAATGGATTGAAATGTTACTATTTTGAACCTTATAGTCATTTTATGTTATTTTTAGACAACTCTGTAATCTATTTATAGCTCCTTCGTTTTTTGGCGCAATCGTGAGGAAACCAATCGAATTTTTATTCTAAATCTCAAGAGCTAATCTAGATCTTCGTGAATAAGCTTTAATGATCAAGTTTATCCGAAAGGATAGCGATTTATATCGACCTTTCTTAGCATGGATAACAGCTCTAGTGTAAATGAAAACGAAAAATATTGATCATGTAACAGTAACTCATCTCGATCAAGAGTCAATCGAGAAACAACAAAATATCATGCATACGCGTTCCGCGAAGCAGAAAATACGCGTTCCACGAAGCCAGTTAATACGACATAAATCATGGGGACGGGGATGGAGAGAGAGAGAGGATGGGGGGGTAAATGCTTGTTGTTTTTTTGTCTTTTGTAAGGGGGGGGTTCTGCTGTTATTTATGATCTGTTGGAGTTGGGTTCTGTTTTAAATATTTTGTTGCTCTGTTTCGTTTTGGGGTTTTTGTGGGGCTTTTTTTGTTGTTTTGGTTTGTTGAGTTGTTTTATTATTTTGTTGTTTTGGTTTTTTGTTGGAGGCGGGGGGTGTTTCTTGTTTGTTGCTATCAGTGGTCTTTGTTTGTTTCCCTTGTCTTTTGGGAGATTGGGGTGTTTTCGTTAAATTTCATTTTATTGATATCTGGGGCGAACAATTGTGATATTTTAGAAATGAAATTTAAGATATGAAATTGATTAACCAAAATGGGAAGTATGGGTTTCAATTTTAAGCCATACCTGCCTGCGAAATTTTTAAAATAAAATTTCACTCATCTTTTACAAGGCTTTTTTTTGCCATTGTCATATCACATAATACAGGTAAGATAAAGAAGAAGAAAAAATCCACACACATATTGTCTTTCTCGGATGTGGTTTTTTTTCTTTCTTTTTTCTATTTTAATGTCCATACCGCTATATTTTATCCTCATGTCTCTGGTTCTACTTCTTGCCTTTTACTCTTTCACCTCTCGTTTATCTAACTGTTTCATCTTAATTCACCCTGAAATCATCACAATGGTGGATGGGGTATATTTCAATCAAACAAACAAACAAACAATTTGAAGTTTCTGACATGTTTGTGGTCGATGTTGGAAATATGGCTGAGGATACAATTAATTTCTATTGTTGATGGAGAATGAGATATTAGGTGTATGAAGGAGTCTTAAGTGGGTGCGGATGCAGTTTCTGTCGGCAAGTTGTTCCAGTCTATTACAGTTAATTGGTAGAATGAACATTTTATTGGAGGGGGAGGGAGGATTGTTATTTTGTGTCTTGCCCTTGGGGATCTTGGAAATCAGGGCTTGACATTGCCACCAGGTTGTTTTGATCTTATACATTATCGCAAGTCGAGCATTGTTTCTCCTCGATTGAAGGGATTGCCAGTTTAGTCTTCTAGCATGTTACTTACACTTGAGGTGGCATGGTGCCTTCCTGTTGCAAAACGACCCACCACCCCCCCCCCTCCTTTATACAATTTCCATCTGGCCTGTCTAGAACTTAATGTGAGGATGATAAAAAAATACTGGCGTACTCAACAAATGGTCGAACAAACGATTTGTATGCTTCCTTCTTTACGTCTGTTGATTTTGATTTGATTTACCCACATCCACAACAAAGGTGATCTCAAGGTTTTTGGTAGGATTTGTAATTTTGCCCCCCGACTGCCTTGTAAACAGCTACGGGATCTTAAACCAGCACAGAGTGTGTGTTATCTGTACACAGGACCTCCTTTTATCGCCCGCCTCCGATCGGACTAGGTGTCGATTCACCCACCTGAACCAGTGGGGTTGTTTTTGCTCGAAAAACTTGAGAAAAATTATTCAACCGTTTGTGGGGCTCGAACCCGCTACCTTTGGGTTGAGATGCCGACAAATTGCTTTTGGACTACCGAGTCCCCTCGTGTCTGTTGACTTGATCTTCAAGTTTCTTCAGTTGGCTTTTGTTACGATATTTGTTATTTGCTCATTCCAGTTTATATTTGATTGCATAGTGACTCCTATATGTTTGACACTACAGGTGTCACATGCTCTAATATATGGCTGTGTAGTGTGTAATTTTATACAATTGGGATTCATTTTCTGGAGATGGATATAACCTTGCATTTTCAGAGTAGAACTCCATACGTTCCCATAAAGCCAATTTATCAAGGTTGATTTGCAGAGCTGCAGCATCAGCTAGTGATTTTACTATATGTACTAGATAGACAATTGTGTCATCATCAAAGAGCCGTACTTTCGAGGTTATGATTTTTTGCTAGGTCATATGTATAACAAAAATATAGTGGCTACGTTTGTGTCAACCTTTTAACTTTGAGTTCGAGACTGAATCAGAATCTGAGTGGACACTCGAGGTTAGACTTGATGAACGTATCAATCAGGAACCATATAATTCATATATATTCAACTTATTTAAGTTTTTTGCCACAACTGGACAATCCTGTCACTCTGCCAGGAAGTATTTTGATAATGTCTGCATACCGTTGGAGGAATGTGCTGAAAGCGATGTGAAATCAAGAAGTTAAAGGTGTTCTTTTTGACAGGATAATTATGAGATCAAGGATGAGACTATTGAGACTACAATTGGTGTTTGTGACTAGAAGAAAGATAAAAAGAGACAATGAAACTATCAAGAAGTGTCGAACCACAAATGAAGACAATAACTGAGTAATCCTGCATGTCAATTTACATTGTTATATCAAGTGGCATCGGTAGCCGAGCGGTTAGGCTGCCAGACTGGGGGTCATGAGGTTCCGAGTTCGAATCCTTGCAATTCCTTGGGAAATACGCTTAACACGCATTTTCCCCACTCTACCCAGGTGCAAATGGGTACAAACACTAGCTTAGGAGTAAAACCTGACTCAGACTAGTGTCCTGGCCAGGAGGTAATTAATATCACCTGTTCCGCTTCACGCTATTGAAACCGGGATAAGCTCCGGCTCTATGGGCCGTAATGACCTTTAAAGAACTTTTACCTACATGGGCAAAATGGAATCTAGAAGTAAGGAGAACATGCGTTTATCGTCATCGCATCTGAGATTCTAATGCATGTACAATGTACAAGCATGTAGTAAAAGTAATTCAGGAACTGAGCGCTACATACGATAAAATAATTGGAAACATTTGCAATAAAAAGTTTTAAAATTAACAATGCAAGAATGCAGACATGTTCTAGTCAATAAGTGGAAACAACATTTTAAAGGTGAAACAAAGCAACATCATAAAGGTTTTACAAGTCACATAGACCTATACATTTTATTTATACATACATATCATAGAACATACATACATACATACATACACACACACACATTTATACATACATACATACATATACACATACATACATACATACATACATATATACATACATACACACATACATACGCATATGCATACATACATACATGCATGCATGCGTTCATAAACCAATATACATACATGTACATAATACATGTAACATAAATACATACATACGTACATCATACACACACATACATGCAGAGAGCGATAGAAAACGAAGGAGAGAGAGACAGACAGACAGACACAGAACGAGACAGAGACAGACAGACAGACACAGAACGAGACACAGAGAGAGAGAGGGAGACAGACAGACTGACAGAGAGAGGGACAGACAGACAGAGACAGAGGGATTCGGACAGGCAGACTGACAGGTTGACAGGTAGGCAAACAAACTGACTGAGAGAGAGAGAGAGAGAGAGGAAGGACGCACCGAAAGACTCAGAGCGACAGACAATCAGATAGGCAGTCAGAGACAGAGAATAAGACCCAACAGACGCACATTCATATAGAGAGACAGACAGAGACAGTAACAGACTGAGACAGGGGTGAGGGAGTTTCATTTGATTTCAAATTCATTTACCCACATCGACAACTAACGTGATGTCGGTGCTTTATGTAGGCTTTTTTAATTTTGCCCGACTGCCTTGTAAACAGCCACAGGATCTTTAATGTGCACAGAGTGTTGTGATCTACATACTTTCTTTCTTTCTTTATCAGCTCCCATTCTACCTTTCAGTGTATGGGTTTTAGATGCCCGAAATGATCTTTCTCCAGGCTGCCCTGTCCTGACGTTTTCTGTTTCCTTCCAAGAAAGTTAAATTTCTTTGCGCTAATGCCTCTATTATATCTTCTTCCCACTTTCCCCGAGGTCTGCCTTTTGGTCTTTTACCTTGAGTTTTAGCACTGTATACTGATTTAGCTATGCTATTGTCATTCATTCTGTTAACATGTTCAAACCATCTCAGTTGATTCATTTCTATCTTAGTTTTTATGCTACCTGCTTTGGTTTGATCTCTTATTGTTGTGTTTCTGATTTTCTCTCTTTTAGTTTTCCCTACTACTCTTCTTAGATATTTCATTTCGGCTGCCTGCACTCTACTGTATTTCCTACTGATTAAGGTCCAGATTTCACTGCCATAGAGGAGAGTAGGACAATAAACTGTGTTGTATACTGCCATTTTGGTTTTTGTTGACAATTCTTGTTTACCTACAAATGCCTTTCCTAGATGGTTATATATTGCACTTGCCTTTTTTGATTCTCTGGCCGATTTCTTCTCTTAGTTTTCACTCTGAGTTAAGCATTACTCCTAAGAAATTGTAGCTTTGAACAATTTCTAAATTCTCCCTGCCTTATTTAAGATTTTGTGTTTTAGCTTCTCTAGTTACTAGCATTGTTTTGGTTTTCTTTGCATTTACTCTCATTCCCCTTTTACTTAATTCATGATTCATTAAGTTTATATTTGACTGGAGGTCCCTTTCTGATTTTCCAAACAGAACTAAATCACCGGCAAATGAAAGCATTGATACATTTACTGGTTTGAGCTTCCACATACCTACTTTAATTTTCTTCATGTTTGAGGATGCCTTTGCGACTGAATCAATAAATGTGATAAACAAAAGAGGACTTTGGATACAACCCTGTCTTACTCCTATATCTGAGTCACATTCTGCAGATACATTTCCAGCTACTCTCACTGCACATGTTGGTTTATTGTAAAAATGTAATGGCTTCTATTAAATTTTGCTCTACGTTGTGTTCTTTTAAAGAATGCCATAGTTCGTCCCTCCTCACAGTGTTAAATGCCTTTTCTAAGTCAATAAAACACAGGTGCAAGTCAATGTTTCTCTCAAGGAATTTTTCTATTATTTGTCTAACTGTAAATATGTGATCTTGTACACTTCTTCCTGGTCTAAATCCACTCTGGTGTTCTTCAATCTGATCCTTTACTCTTTCCTTAGTGTCATTCTCAGAATCCTGGCATACTCTTTTCCTGGTACGCTAAGTAATGATATCCCTCTATAGTTTGAGCATTCCATAGTTGATCCTCTCTTATGTATTGGGTGATCTACATACAAGACTTCTTTTTTGTCATCCGTTTACGATGGGACTAAGTGTCGATTCACCTAGCTGGACCAGGGGGGTGGGTAAATTGCTCGAAAACCGTTGGTGGGGCTCAAACCCACCACATTTTGGTGAGAGACCGACAACTTGCCTCTGGACTACCGAGTCTCCTTGGGGAAGAGAATTGAATAGGATTGAAGATAACTAGCGAATAAATGAAAGGAAGAAGAGAAGATATAACTTCAATGTTTCCAATAAATAAGAGCTTGGGAAGTCTTGAAGTAGCTGCACCGAAAGTGAAAGATATCGACCGGATGTTTTAAATGGGCGTTTCTTATTGCGGTGACAATATAACTCTGACTGACCGACATCCTCCCGTTTAAATTATTGTAATTCTTGTAGTCGACTTACCCGGAAA
Source organism: Doris montereyensis (assembly GCA_037039925.1). Classification (NCBI taxonomy): domain Eukaryota; kingdom Metazoa; phylum Mollusca; class Gastropoda; order Nudibranchia; family Dorididae; genus Doris; species Doris montereyensis. The sequence goes on along the minus strand of JAXRKP010000061.1, from coordinate 550,045 downwards.
GTTGGGCCCCTGGTTGATTATTGTTTATGTTATCGTTTACGATGA
>JAXRKP010000061.1:507500-547500 GCA_037039925.1 Doris montereyensis | reverse complement strand
CAAACGCCCACAACAACAACTACGGGTTTCGCTGGATTTGGTACAACGCCATCTCTTTCCACTGGTTTAGGAGGATTGGGGACCTTTGGCGCTACAACAACATCCTCCAGTGGAACAGGATTTGGTGGTTTCGGAGCGCCGGGGGCTACAGGAACGACCACAACAACAGCACCATCTCTCTTCGGTGGATTTGGTGCCTCTACTGCGACTACTTCAGCATCACCCTTCTCTTTCACTACACCAGCATCTTCAGCAACTGGTACCGGTAGGTTTTGTTTTTCTTCAATTAGATCTAGATTTAGATCTATATCTATCTAGCTATCCAGAGCTAGATCTACATCTAATCTAGATCTAGATCTAGACTGCTGGAGTTCCATGGTAGGCAACTTGTGAGCAAGCAGCTTTGTGCTTATCAAGCACTCTGCTCCATAGCCAAGTGTGGGCAAGCCACTTTCTAGCGAAGACATCATCTGAAAGAGGTCACTCCTTAACCCAAGTAGAGCTTGCGGTGTGACCGGAAGTGACCTTCTTACAGTGAGGGTTGCCCCAGCCATTTGCATGAAAAAACGAGCGTGTGCAACGGGTGAAGCTAGGATTTAGACTTAGTTTGAACAATGAGTTTACGTTTACAAATGATAAAAGACCTATAAAACATGTATTTTTTATAAGTTGAAAGAATAAGGAATTCATATTGAGATGTTAAGTAAGAACTAAACAATAGCAGCGATAGCCGTGTAATCAACTTAGGCTTGCATGAAGTGTGTTGAATGGGAAAGCGTCATTTTGACGAATGATAACCAGGCTATCTATTGGGAAAGCCACAAGCTTAGAATAAATTGTTATCTCATTGGCTGTTATTTAACTATGAACTCAAAGATCAAACTACATCATAAACCATGTAAGGAAAGTGGAAATTTCCATTAAAGAAGGCTAAGTGTCTGGCCCAAACGCTTCCCGTGCCAATGACGACGGCCCTAAATATAGGGCCTGCACGATTCCCGGGCGGACGGCAACACGCCCTTTATTTAGGGCCAGCGCTTTTCTTGGCTTAACCCGCATGGAGCTACCCATCTCAATCATTTCATTACACACTTTGTGTTCATGATTCACTTTGTTTTCGCGATTCACTTTGTTGTCTTTGCCTAATGACGATTCCTACGTCAGCGCGTGGGGTTGCCTGGGCCTAATGGCTGGTTCGTGGTTTTGTGCTGTATTATGGATTGAAAATCCAAGTAACTTTATAACTTATGATATTTAGATATAAAACCTAGATCTATACATTCTTATAAAGTGTTATTAACCTTTACGTTGCCGCGTTCGACTATCGTCGAAACTTCGTTGACATTGGTAATGCCGACTTCGACTGTAGTTGAAATTTGACCGTCTCCACTAAAAAGGCTGTTATGTAGAGTGGTTTCCCTGCCATTGTTGTACTAAATAAACTGCTGCTAGTGCACACATTTTTTCCGTTCAAAATTTGCTGATTTTACCCAGATTTTACCTATTTTTCTGACTTGTTTACACATATATTTAACCTCGAATTGTGAATTTCGATGGTGAAGAGATTATGCACCGTCATGAATCTGATTCTGGCGAGGCCAGAGTTGAAGATAGTATGATCCATGCTGTAGCGAATATGACAGAGGTGTTGATAGAGCTTATTGCATCTCTGACAGTGCAAACGAAGTGTATGAGGTTCTTCGGGAGAGAGCACAAATAAAAAGTGGGCGTGGCACTGTTGATGCTAATGCCTGGCACTGGGAATATTTGAAAAATTAGACACATATGACACACAAACACAGAAAACACAAGAATAGAAGACTTAGGTAGACATGACAGCTCAGCAAAATAAATTTTAACATTCTTGATTACTGTTTTCATGTCATTTTGTGTAGTTTTTCTTAACATATTTAGCACAATCTATCGTTAGTATGTCCCGAAAGTTTCCTTTGAATATCTATTGTAGTTTAGAAATGAGATTGTTTTTCCTGATATGAGTCACTTCTAAGGATTTCAGCCAAAATGGGTGGCAATGGCAAAGTCATCTGGTGTAAAATGGGTGGCAACGTTGTTGAGTTTGGAAGAACTGCCCTAAAGTCATGATAAATAAAGAGCAAAATACAATTGACAGCTGTGGTCAATTTGCGTAAGACTAAGAATAGCCCCTTCAATTCTTCTTCTACAATCGCATCTTCATTACAACACATTTTCTCTTTCTAGCATCAATAACACACCACAAACCCCATGCTATTTACAGTAGATACCATGTTACTATGTAAAGGGTGTTTCTAAACAATTCACTTCAATAAAATCCTGTAACAGAAGGGTCTATTCTTCGCACCTTGAAACCTAACACCTCCCATCTACTTGGACTCTAGTAACATTCACTAATCCATGAAGCAAACATCAGTTTTCTCTAGTATGATTGGCTGACCAATGTTTGCCATTAATGACGAATGGTACTTGGCACTATTCGTCATGAATGATGGTCCCAACTTGAACCCACTCAATGGCGACTAATTTATGAATTATAACATCTACTGTAATACCTTGTTGTTATAAGTTATTAATTGACGTTTATTTAATACCCAAATCTTTACCTCTTTCAGGTTTTGCTGGTTTTGGTACAGGAGCTGGCTTTGGAACAGGTCTTGGCGCTGGTGGAGGAACTACCACTGGTTTTGGATGTTTTGGCACAGGAGCAACGGGCACTGGTTTGTTTGGTAATACAGGCACAAGTACTCTAGGCGGTGGAACAACCTCCAATTTATTTGGTGGTGAGTGTGCAATACGATATATGTGTCTGTAGATTATAATAATAATTTACTGCGTTTTTTTTGGGGGGGGGGCAAATTGTTTATATTTAATACTAGAAAATCACCCACAATGAACAATGGGATTAATTATTAAGTCTATTTATTTTAATATCTTAATGATTTTAAACCTTTGCCCTCTGAATTCGCTGACCTTCAGACTGCAGGGTTGGGACCACCTTTGGCCCATTAAAAGTTTTCTGGGGCTCTTGGAAATATATTGTTTCATGTTGTTCATCCAGCGGGAGAAAAGCAAAACATTCATGTTGTATGAGCACTGTCATTGCTATCATTTGATTCTCTCATTAAGGAGGAGCTCAACAGCAGAATGTGTTACAGCAACAAGAAACAAACCTGGCAAATGTTGCTATGGCCGTGTCTTTGCCTCAGATCTATGGGGATGAAAGGGATGCCATCATTGCCAAATGGAATCAACTGCAAGCGTATTGGGGAACAGGCAAAGGCTTCTTCTCATCCAATGGTGTTGTAGACTTTAAGCCAGACAATCATTTTTGCCGATTCAAGGTGAGTTGAAACATAAATGTTTATCTTCAAATCTGCCATTGGAAATTTTAAGAATAAGCCCCATGAACAGTTCCATGGACAGAATAATATATAAGTTAGTTTTAAGCTTTCAGACTAAGAGTGGTGTTGAGTTACATACAATCATTTCCATTTGCATTTGTTTCACTTTATATCACATTTTCATAGATAAAACCTTGATTTATAAAGATAAAGAGTAGGACGATTATTTCACGATATGATTTAGACATTTTAATGTCACGAAAATGAACTGGTTGTATACTTTCTTTTTTTCTTTTTTTCTTTTAGCGTAATTTCTAATTTTAGTTATGTCAGTGGCCTTGTAGTAAAACTACTGAACTTAGGATGACAATGTCTAGCAATGCTAAATCCAGCATTGGGATCTTTTGGAAAGACACGTAACACACATTTTTGGACTTATCATTAGGTGATTATTATCACCTGTTTCGTCTCATGTTATCAACATTGGGATAGGCTTCGGCTGGATGGGACATACAGGCCTTGAAGGAATTTTTTAATTTTTTTATTTGCAGGAATTTATATTTGATATCTATAGCATGCCAGTATCAAATACTCTGAACAGCTATATTACTATAAAGGATCTGTATCGAAAAGCTTAATCTTTTTATGCTCTTGACATGTGTATCATTAGTCTTCATATATATGGTCTTAACCATACAACCTTGAGATCTTGGTTTTGAATTCTGGAATAAGCATACTACTTGTTACCTAGAGTTTAAATTTTACTAGTCAGAAAACTTCTTTATATCTTAATCCTTCAACAGCAAAATCTAGTACTGATCCCTTTTGGAAGTGGATAAAAATCTTGTACATTTGTTTACACATAAAGTTCATAATAAAAAAAAAGTTCATTTTAATTTAAAGGCTTGTTGTGTGAAATACCAAAAGTTTTATTTGGTCAAAGATTGCCGTATATATATGGCTGGTAGTTTTAAGCAGTTACCTTTCGAAATCTATTTTTTTGCTCTCTAATTATTGTGATGTGTAATTGTTAGTTCTACTACGTCAGATTACTTTGTCATCTCCTTGTGATTTTTTGTTTTTCTCCTTCTTTATAGGCCCTTGGTTACCATCTTATACCCAAAGGAAACAATGAAGCTGGTCAGATGGTGCTTATTTTAAATCGTAAGGAGGCTGAAGTCGTATCGGCACAACAACAAATTATGGATACACTACACAGAATACTTGGCAGTAAACCTACTCTCAGTGTTTGTGTTGAGGATAAAACCTCTCCCTGAAGACAGGTAAAACTAGGTGTATGTGTGTGCTTTGTCTGTTTGGTTTTTGTCTTGTGTGAATGAGTTTGGTTTCCATTGTATTTGTTATTGTTTGTTTTAATTTTTGGAGGATGAGGCTTTTTGTACACTTTTTCATAGTTTGCAAAATGGGGTTTTTTTTCTTCTTTTTATTAATTTTATTTCCTAGTCTTTCATCCATTCCTGTCAACATGACCATGACCTTATATTCTTAAACAATTTTTCTCTCTTATCACACATTTTCTCCTTATTTCCTCATTTTTGGGATGTGTATGATTTGAAAGAAATTCTGATTTCTGACTGTGTCACAAACAAATATGGTTTATTGGTTAATGGGAATCCTTCTCATCACATTGTTTACGCCTAGAGGTTTCGGAAAATGTCATAGCTGTATTTGGCCAGGTTTTGAGGACTGATTTTGTTTTGCTAGTAATCAAAGTGAGAGGGTTTTGTTATGATTTTTGTTTCCTTTTTAAGTGTGACTTATTTAATATGAAAAGAGACCTGGACTTCGACAGATAATATAATTTTAGATTGCTTAAAGATGATGATTGGATGATGATCTATGAAAAGCAACAAACATCTTAAAGGTGATGATTGGATGAAGATCTATGAAAAACAACAAACATGAATTGATGATGAAATACAAGGAGTAAAGCTCTTTTGATAAAAATAAATGAAACTAGATGAAACTTTAAGATCTGATTTTAATGTAGCTGAAAGGCTGTAATATCCTCACCTATGTCTGCAACCAAAAGAAAAGAAGAAGAAAAAACAAAACAAAGTGTGACAAAAGTGGGACAAAATTAAGAGGAGAAAAGGCAATATCTGATGAATTCTTAGAAGACTAGGGAAACTGATGTCAGACAGTGATAGTACAAATTATCATATTAATACCAATGGGGAGGGGGGGGGGAGCTGACAAAACAAGCATTACTTCTTAGCTTGAATTTACAAAAGTACAAAATAGTTGCAGAAATAATAGTTTTTGAACACCTTCAAAACTGGATGTGATAATTCATTGTAAAATGCCTTTGTTCTGCTAAAATAATGTCCAAATCTAAAAGAATTGAGTAATTTTATTTTTTTATTGATTATGAAAATCAACTCCAATCTCTAAATGTCAGGAGAACTAATTGAACAATTAAGTTGATATGTTTAACTTAGTCTTTCATTGGTGTTTCACATCTTAAGATAGTAAATGATTTTCTTTTTCATAATGGTTACTTTCACCAATCGTACAAAGATGTAATCTTTCCTGTAAGCTTACACAAATTGAGGCTCAAATTGTTCAAAACATACTTCTGATTTTTTAAATTGTAATATCTTTTTAAAATTTCAATATATTTTAGTCAACAGCATATTGAGTCAAATTATTAAATTGACATAGAATTATAAGTAAGTGCGTATTCATACTTTTGATGTCCAAATACATATTATGATTATTTTTTGTCTCCAGAACTGAAGTTGTCATCTATGTTTTAGAGAGACCTGCGACAGGCCCAGCAAAAAGAATCACTGCCAATGACTTGTTTGGTTTCCTCGCCAAGCTACTCAGAAAAGTCAATTGTCTTCTCAGCTCAATGTCATTAATATGTTACCTAAAGTAGGATGGACTGAAGAACAGTTGAAAGAATATCTTGACAAGCCTCCACCAGGTAATTGATTTTTGCAAATATTTTTCTTCTTTACTTTACTAAACAAATTAGGACATTTGCAGCTTGATTTTGCTTTCTTTCCTGTTATGTGTTCGTCAGGAGAATGGAAAATGTTCCTTTCATTTTTGTTGCTTTCTTTTTTTTTCAGTTTTGTTTGTTTGTCTTCCTTTCATTTGAGTTTTGGGTTGGGTTATTTTTTAAATTAGAATTTTAGATCTAAATTGTGACATTTGTGGGAAAATTGGTCAGGGCAAAAACTTGATGGTGATCTCCTTCAATTCATAATTCACATATTAAAATTAAGAGAATAAACAGACAAGGATGAAGATTCAAAACCAGATCATTTGTTTTAGAAGAGTCCTTAGTTTTACATAAAACAAAACTATATGGAAGAAATAGGACACCTGGAAACTATTAGGTTCTTTGGGGGGGGGGGGGGGGGGGGGGGGCACACCTGGACTGGCAAGTTTTGGACCAAAAGGTTGATTTTCTGTTCTTTGCATAATTGAGTAAAACGATTATTTATGTACAACTTCATGGCAGAAAATGTCCATCTGACGTATAATAAAAAAAAATTTACAAAATATTTTGTAGGCAAGAGAAGCTAAAAACAATCAACATTTTGACGTAAATTACCCTAACACTGACTGAGAAAATGGCAGTAAAAACCCGTATGTTGGCAGTTAATCGCCAGATGTGGCAACACACGACTTGACCTCATTTTGCCGACACCAGTCGACGTCTCTCCCATCGCTGTGTGATATCAGAGGCATTGCGCGTCAGTGTGTATGTAAACACGCACACAAGCATAGGATATGTAGGGAAAAGAAAAAACTGGTCATTTTGACGTCTGTTTTCACAACAGTGCACATCTAAACCTAGATTTATAATCCTATTTACATAAGTAACAATGCCAGAGACTGTCAAAAGAGTAACAACAAAGGAAAACTGTCCGAAGCGTTTGTTTTGTGTTATTTTCTTTTGATTTTTTAACTTGCATTTTTGCTCGAAATGTAGTTTTTCCACACTAAACTTCTATCTCCTCCGCCATTTACCAAACGATTTGTATTTTATTTGGCACACAGGTTCCTTTTGTCAAAGTTAATAGAATGACGTGAGTTTTTTTATACATTGTAAACTTTTTGAGAATTTTTGTTTGTAATAATATTATATAGTATTTTCAAAAATTAATTTTATTAAAACTATCCAAAATATCGAGAGAAAAAACGACTTTGCTCTTTAGATATTGAATGGAAAAGACGATCTGCAAGGTTTTGAGTGATTTTATTCATAACTAAGGGAGGAGATACATTTTGAAACTTGAGTCAGAATTCAAGATGGCGACCATTTCTATGGCAACCAAGGACGCTACAAACTTTTCAATGATATATAAATGACAGTATTTTGACAGTTACTCATGTACATACTAAAAGCAAAAATCTGAACTCAAAAAGCAAAAAAATCACTCCAGATTTTCAACTTATAAATTGTCCCTTTTCATGTAGTAAAATTATTGAATATTCATGATCCCCTGCCGTAATTTTTCACAGGCATAGATCCTCTCTTATGGCAGCAAGCAAAACTGGATAATCCAGACCCGGAAAATATATACCTGTGCCTATGATTGGCTTTAAAGAACTGCAACAGAGGCTTCGTTATCAGGAAGAGCAGACAAAATTGTATCAACAGAGTCTTGATGTAAGTATAGGTGATATGAACCCTCATGTAATAAGCTCGTCCGCAGATTATCGTGAATTTCAAGCGGTGTTGATCTATGAACTTCCTATATGATAAATTTACCATTTTATCACCACTAAGCGGACTGTACACATTACAAGACAAAGACTTCATAATGTTACCAAACTAGGTTAGCTGGCAGGCCCTGGCGAGTCTTGAGAATTTCTTGATTGACCATGGTATTGGTCACGATCTCGATGCTCTCATAGTGATCATAGTCTCGTGCAGTTGATCATGAAACATGTTTGCATTGAGACTGCCCATGATCTATAGCTATGACCATAATCATAGCTCTGAGCGCCCGATCCGGGTGATCAAGGTCCTTGATAGTTGCTGCTCATGATCAACTTGAAAGTGAGCAGTGCCCCAGCCTACTCACTGGGAATCTGGGTATGCTCATTGACAAACCAATGTACTCAAGAGTTCAAAATATTTTAATTTTGGATTCCATTTTCTTCCTTTGAAATAACAATATCAGCTGTAAATAATAAAAAAATATTTACCCTCAAAAAGGATAATTTTTTGGTATATTTTATTATTTATGTCTGTTGCTATCGTCACTCTTGATCACCTGTGATACCCTGCCTTTATAAGAAGAGAGCTCCAATTAAGACTCAAGTCAGATAAAAATATCCAGGGCTACACTTATTTTCTCCCTCTTGCTCACTTAAGCTCTATTTAATATCTGCACCAAGATTTTTGCATGTGAAAGATGGACCTTGTGTCTTTATTTTTGGACCCATTCCTTTCATTAGTATCTTCCTTTTTCTCAATCGCTTTTTGTCTACTGCACTTTCATAAATTTCACAATTAGGTCAGCATTATTTCAAGTAAATACAGTGGAAGTAAACCAATTGTAATTGTGGTCAGGGGAAGAAATTTGGAGGAAAAATAGCATGTCCAACTGATTATTTCAAGCACATGTCTTTTATTGTATGTTCTATTATGAATTTCAGGTTCTATCTGGTGACTTAACAGATCTTCAGACACAGCATAGTACAATGTTATCAAAATTAGAAGACTACAAACAAAAAAATTTGGAACTTGGGCACAGACTTTTAAAGGTGTGTAATAATTACATATTACTGCTTTCTGGCCTGGATGCTTTCTTTTGTTGTTGTTTTTTTTTAGAAAGGCACTATTAAATTAAGATTGTAGAATCACCTAATTTCTTTTGAATTTAACATTATGAAATTGACTCATTCAAACGTAGATCCATTTCCATTCTTGTAGTTTTAGCAGTTGTACATGAAATAAAATATGTCAATACACGTTTTGGATGTTTTCTGTATGTTATCATTTAGTAACACATTTATATTAGAGCACTTTGGATTTAAACAAATGAAACGTTCATGTAATAATGGTATGTCACACATGGTCAGAGAAAATTGACACATCAGCATTCAAAAATCTCTCTAGGACAAGTGTTTGAGTGTGTTAGATGATGACTTACAAAATCCTCCAGAAAAATATGGTCACCTTGAAGTTACATCTTATAATATGTAGTTTGACTTTTCCTCATTAGAGTGTTGCTTTGCTTTTTTTTTTTAAATAAAGCAATGTATACAAATTGTGTTTTGATAAGAAATTTTGTTTTTAAATTTATTTATTCCCTCATGACAAAAAATTGACACATTCTTTATATCCACATTAAAATCAAAGTTTGTATATATTTAACTCGTATGGCTTATTTTCTCATGGCAGGTGATTGTCAAACAAGAGATTTACCGTAAGATGGGATATGCCATTCAAGTGGAAGAAGAAACTTTAAAGGTTCAGTTGGAGCAGTTACAAGTGGAGTTGAACCATCCAAAACAGTTTAAGGTATTTAGTCTTAACTATTATATCACAAATATGATTAATTCTCAAGTACACAAACATAACATTGGCATGTAATGTTTTTTCTCAGACATTTCAATGAGAATGATATATTATAAAGAGGATATATGACAATTATTCTCATCAGATCGATTTGCTTTGCTCAAAAGTGTTCAATCAAAATTGTGAGGGAATTATGGGATGACTGCAATGATGTGGCATAGACAATGTCCTTACAAAGAGAGAAATGTCTAAATCGAGAGTAAAACGAAAGACAGCAAGGTTGAATGAAGGTTTTAAGAAATCTCAATGCTCTCCGAACTTTGTCTCTTGTCCTGTTGGACTGCCAGATGAAGTCACAAAAAAAAAGATTTTAAAAAATGACCATATATACACACAACTCTCATTCATCATTTTGGGCTGAAAGAAAATAGGAGATGATTGTGAAATTGCAATTGATCAATGACAGATCTGTTCTAGTTTCACATGTTTCCGTTCTTCTATGAGTAAGTTATGGGTTAAACTGATATACACCCTGACTGCAAAAGTTAGGCTGGTCTTTAAAGTTTTTATATTAGACAAGTATGCCCTTGTATCTACAATATGAATTGAAAATTTATTTTATGGTCATTTTTGGCTAGAATCGAAAAAAGGTCACTTCAGAAGCTTAATTTATGATTGTTTTGGAGCTGTTTTGATTTAATGTTTTTTTTAATATGCTCTTTCATCTAGCTTCTTTCGTTTTACTTCTTTCTCTTTTTCCTCCCGCCCCCAAAAGAGACATGCTAGTGTTCCCTTGTGAATGCAAATAAGTACATTCTATTATCACTGATTGAATTCTCTCTCTCTCTCTCTCTCCAAATGCAAATGAATTTAATCACCATTCATTAAATCTCTTTTTCTTCTGATATAGGTGCATTCTATTATCACTGATTAGACTCTTGTGTCTTTGTCTCTTCCCCCTTTCTTCCCCTTCCCCCCCCTCTCTCTCTCTCTCTCTCTCTCTCTCTCTCTCTCTCTCTCTCTCTCTCTCTCTCTCTTTCTCTCTCTCTCTCTCTCTCTCTCTCTCTCTCTCTCTCTCTCTCTCTCTCTCTCTTTCTCTTTCTCTTTCTCTCTCTCTTTCTCTTTCTCTCTCTCTCTCACTCACACACTCTCTCTTTCTCTCACTCTCTCACTAGATAAATAGATACAAATGAATCTGTTATCATTGTTTTTATTGCCTCTCCTTCTCCAGGGCCGTCTAAATGAACTGATGTCCCAAATGAGGATGCAGCTGCAGATGGCTTCAGCAAGATCGGATCCATCTTACCAGATGGATTCTGACGCTCAGGCAGATATTAGATTAGTAAGAATATATGCCTGTTTTGCATTAAGAGCGCTCATTTTATTTCTTGTATAAAGTAAAACTCCTTTAAGGCCATTATGACCCATGGAGCCTGAGCGTATCCTTGTTTCTATGGCATGAAGTGGAACAGTTGATAATATCCACCTTCTGAACAAGTCTGTTTGCAGGTACATACTCCCAAATTGGTGCCAGTTCCCATTTGCACCTGGCTTAAGTTTGGAAAATGTGTGTTACGTGTCTTTCTCAAGAAACACAACGTCAGACCTAACCTAACACTGTTATGATTCGAACGTGGGACCTCCTGATTTCAGGACAACAGCCTAACCAATGCCACCTTTTGAATAAAACCTGAAGCTAAATATGAAAAGTTTTATCTTCAGTATCCAATCATTAGTAGTATATAAGCTAGACTATTGGCTGCTGCTTATTCTTCAGCATCCAGTCCTAAAGCGCACTCTTTCCTTCGTTACAAGACAAGCCCATTCACGACTGCCACCCCAACATGCACAACAAGCCTACTCTACTAGGCATGGACATAGACGTTTGTAGTCTGCAGTATACATTGTTATGTACTACCTTGCTCCACCCCAGGTCATTTCATGGCAGAAAGTGGCCAGCGGTTTGTCAAGAAGTGAGAGGGAATGTTACCATCGATTGCTTGACAGTTTTGTATTTTAAGACAGCGAAGATGAGGAAGATGCGTCAAAATAAGAGGAGATATATGGAAAAAAAACATGTCGATACGTGGGAATTTATTTGGTGGTTTTATATAATGGATTGATCAGGCCCAAACAACTATGTTGATATAAGCAGACTGTCGTATGCGATGTCTATATATGTGGAGCAGACTGTATAATTAGGGTACCACACGCTATTTTTTAGTATTTGCCTAAATATTGAATACAATGCTTTATTCAGATACAACTTGAAAAACCATGAAAAACACACTTTATTTCAATAAATTGATTCTCAAATAACAAAGATATGAATATTCATAATTTATTGGAACTTAGAACATTTTCGACGTTTTCAGAAAAGCATTTTCAGCCATCTTTGAAGCAGAATAAAAAAATAATTTTAAATGACTATTCATTTATGAGCATATATTTCATAGCTAGGCAATATTTTTTCTTTAAATACATAAAGACATGTGATTAACATAGATATTGAAAGAGATTTGATACTTTTCTCCGTCATTTTGAGAGATATCGTTGCAGTGTGGTCTCAAATCAAAGTAGAGTTAATGCCCTTTCCAGTGATATCATTACCATTTATATCCATCAAGTCACTGCGGAGGTATGAACAAAGACAGAAGAGAGGGTGAAATCGGGAATTGAAAATCGCGCTAGCCATGAGCAAAAAAGCTGCTCAATAGTGCTTTTTAAAATATCCATAAGGAATAGTTTAAAACAACACACACTTTTATGGACGGAATGTCAAAAAGATAAACAGAAGTCCTTTGTTACAGTTTTTATTTTATTTCAAACAACCATGTTTGTGAAAAGATATGACGAGAATAGAAAGTCAACTTTTTGACGAACTTCGCCTCACTGAACCCTTTTCCACCAGCTAGAGGCGAGCGCTTGTGGTACCTAGTATAATTATGATGTATCAACGTTATTGATATGAAATACAGACACATAAGGAAGTAACTGAAATCATTATTTAAAACGTTAGATCTAAGTTCCTTCATTCTCACTCTTGAAACTAGATTCATTTTCCAAGTTTTCCCTTCTGTAAAGGTATTTGTTTCATTTATGATCCTTCATAAAAGTACAGCTTGGTATCTTTCTTCTTTTATTTTATTTCATTCTTTGTAATTGTATTTATAAGTTTATCAAGTTGATATGAAATTCAGTTCTAGATTTTGCTAACAGGTGCATGACAGATTGTGTCACTGAACGAGGTGGGAAGAGATTATTAAGTTTATTTTCAACAGGATTTGACTCTTTAAATCCAATAAATTGAAAACAGACTTACAAGAACCTGTTGCATTTTGGCGAAGTCAAGCCAGCCGGTGTTGCATTTTGAGGGGGTTGTTAGTGTTTTAAAATTCGGCTACATGGAAAAAAACGTGCATTATGACGAACCAAGCATTTTGGTGACGTGCAATTTGGCAGAGACCGGTGTATATGAAGAAGATCATTTTTACACATGTGTGAGTGTAAGACAAGATATGACCATTTTAATATAGATGAATTATTGGCCATTCTTTTCTGTCAGGGATATTGAGTTGATATTTTAAATTCATTTTAACTGTTTTTCACATTTCAGATGTTGAAACAACAGCAAGAGGGCATCCATCATTTAATAAGCATCATCAAAGAGGATTCATCCAACTTACAGCTTATAGAGCAAGGTGTTGCAAAGCCTCATGCTAATGCATGAACTAATCTGTTGAAAATTTTGCCATGTCCATCAGTTGTTATGTTATAACGTAAAGACCAAAGTGTGAAGCTGACATTTTGTTTTAATGTGACGTATTTCAACAAATGAGTTAAAATATGAAAACATCAGAGCTTGTGATGTGTTTGCCAGAAAATGAAAAGACACCTTGTCATAAAAGAGTTGAGTGGTAAAACTCACTATTCACCATTCTGATTAATTAAGAATTAGTTACAGTGAGCACCACTTATAACAGGAAACCGGTTATAACGGGATTATCATCATCCCCTCTTTTTCGCTCTTTGGTTCTATTAAAACAAACCTCTTATAACAGGGACTGGGAGGAGGAAAAACCACTCATAACAGAAATTAGTTGTATGAGTATTGTAGCCTCTCCCCCATTGGTTCTACCATAACCAGTGTATTAAACTTATTTTGTTCAGTTTGGTAAGTCAAAGTATCGATAGAAGGAGTCAGAAGCCTCACTAATTCATTAACTGCCGTTTTATGATCATATTTCACAAAATAACTTATTATGTGCTGTTTTCAAAATCATCAGATATCTCAGTCGCACAAAATTGGATATGAAATGGCATTTTGTCACACAACCTGTCATGTATTATTATGTTAAGATTTGAGTTGATTTTTCTTCTAATGTGGTAGCCATGTTGAAAGTTATGTTGAAATTGAAAGTGAGATTGTAAGTATGTTGGCACAGTTAGTGGAAAAATACATTTCAATTTCTTATCACGCTTTTCACAATAAAAGGATTTCCAATTTTTAACCTTTCGAGTTTATTTCACTGTCTTAAATCTTAATGAATTCATGTCTTGGATAACTAATTCTTTCTGTTGTACATCTCACTTGTAGTGCTGGGGGCTGTACTAGCATTTATCAATTTATTTTGTATAAAGTTTTCTAAACAAGATTTATTGAAAATTATGAGTATTTTGCAGCATTACACTAAAAGGCTTCTGTACTCATGAGATTAAGCTCACATAGTACAAGTATTAGAATAATTTGTTTATTATATATGATATAAAATGCCTACCCATTGAGGCTACTTGCTAGCCCGCAGTCAATTGAACATGAACAAGGACAAATTCAAATTTCTTTGTTCTTAGTCTTTAATTTTCCACGGGGTTGAGAAAAAATGGTTCAGGTCTAATCACCGAAACTATTTGTGTGAATAAAATTGTTTTCCTCGTGTCTTTGGCTATGCCCTTGTCTATCCTTAAGTCTGTACTTTTTCTTGTAGTTTGTAGAATTTATGGAGGTCTGATTTAAAAGCCTATTGTGATTACACAATTGATATTATAGTATGATGATAAATGACATTGGCCATACACAAAGGAGTCCCAACTTCTTCATGAGAAGAAAGGGCAGATATAAGAGATTTTATTCATAAATAAAGAATGCTGGAATGTTAAAGGGCTTGCCTATGGTGTTGAGTAACAGTGTATTCCAGTCATTTTACCAGGACTCTCAACAACACATGTACATATTAAAAATAAAATGTATGCTTGATTGACGGGCCCTGCTGATGGGTCATAATTTTTTCCTTTCACTCTTTCACCTATCTTTCATCTTCCTGTTTCCTCCTATGTCACCTTGAAGTCAACATATATGGTGGACAGGGTAAATTTCAATGTAACAAATAAACAAATACCACATATGGTGGATGGGATAAATTTCAATGAAACAAACAAATTGTATGTATATAAAACTGAAGAAATAAATAAAAACAAAGACTGATAATGTAAGCTTTTACATTTATTCAAAGTTTTTTGTTTTTTTTGTTGTTTTTGTTTTGTAATCACAACATTCATTTTTAAAGGAAAAGGAAATACAGTTATATTCAAATGACAGTTAAAGATAAACGAGACACTTAAGTCAAATATGCATGAAACAAATATTACCCAGTAATATGTATCAATATAAATTGTATATATTATGAATGAAGTGCCAATCAAGGTTTATGTCTGTTCTGGGGAAAAGACAATTGAACTTTGATTGGATTTTTATTTTAATCAAATCGGAATGACATTAAGAAATCGGAGCACCATGAATCTAAAATTTTAATCTGCATTTTTGTCTCCGAAAACAATAGTCTTAAGATATACATAGAATCTTTTTGCTTGCCTTAATGTTCACTAAGAAGTTTTTGATTTGATTTGATTTACCCACATCCACAAGTAAGGTGATCTTGGGGTTTTTTTTGGTGGCATTTTTAATTTTGCCCAGACTACCTTGTAAACAGCTACATGATTTTTACTTGAAAAAAATTGATAAAATTTGTTCAACTATAGACAGGACTTGAACCCACAACCTTTGGGTTGAAAGGCCAACACCTTGCCCCTGGACTACCTGAGTCCCCCCTCACTAATAGGTAAACTGATTGAATATTTTATCTTACATGAAATGTAAGTGAGATATCAGGGTTAACCTTTTTGTGGCATTGCAAGACATTTTCAGAGCCTTTCAGTAATTTAATGTAATTTAAAACATGGTTAGCTGTTGGATGGGTGACCTATGAGTCACCAACAATTGGGGGGGGGGACAAAAACAGGGGAACCTAGGAATCATGACCTATATGTGGCCCAGCCCCTTTAAAGTATAAGGAAGTTGAGCACTGAGACACTTGATCGACAGGTTCTTTTCTTCTGAAGACTATCTTTAGCTCTCATTGAATTTCCTTTTCTACTAAAGACTTAAATTAGAACCTTGTAAATCATGCAAACTACATACTTATTATTTTATTACTGTTACAGTTACATTGCATCTGTAAAAAGCACATGTAAATCACTCTATCATTTTGATTGTTTTACACTTAAATACAGTTGTCATACTTCTTCCAAAATATGAAACAAGACTGAATGAATTGTAAGCCGGCAAAAAGAATTTATATAGAAAAATGTAGAAAAATACATAATACATGTATATAAATATCAAGATGAGATCACACACAGCTATGTTTTGATAATATTAATGAAACAATTTTCTTTCCTTAACTTTGAGTTTGTTACTTATATAGATTCTAAAACTTCCAAAGATCTTGAACTTCATCATTCAGTTCGCTTATTATGCTACATTAGGGGACCCGTGTATTTTCCTTCCATCATCAATAGGAAACAAGAGCCATATCTCTTGAATCAGATGGTAACTTTGCTTAAACTAAAAACTAGAAATGAGTCCAGATCATTATTAAATATCAAACGCCATGAATGGATATCAAACCACAGCCTTTAGCGCAAATGGCCAGTATTTTAACCACAACCGTTTTGGACTAGCTATTTGTGAACATGAGAACACAATATGGGGGGGGGAGGGCACATCTATTACTTTTTCATGCATAAGTCAATTTTAACTGCTGTCATAGTAAATTGTCAATGCATTTGTGTCAGGCCCGCTTTGTGCGTCTCTTTTCCTCCCATCCTCAAACAATAATTTATACATATGCACAATAATAGATTCAAAAGAAGTGTATACATACTAAAAATAAAATGCTGATTGCAAATAATAGGAGAACTCCTATTTTGAGTTGTGATGATAAATTGATATTGTTGCATTCACGTATGCAAATGTATTATCACAGTAGTTCACAAGAGTGATTTGCAGTAAAAACCAGTTTTAGAAACCAAATGAAAGATCTCATCAGAAATCATTAATCATAATGCAATGAATATTTTGATTCCATTCACTTCCTTCAAACATCATTCGATCATGATTAATCATACCAGAACGTGTTAGTTAAAAGTTATACCACTACACAATATTATTATTATTATCATAAGGAACATGATATCGCAAGTAACATCCTTTCATAACGAAATAAGCATTTTTATCACATTTATACTTTACAATAACGTAGAACTCTAACTGATCCAATCATTCTTTGCACTTTCTGTTATCTTCATTGTTATCACATTATTAAAAACGTATACAGTTAACAACACTAATTTACAGCATTACAGACAAGCATGATCAAGAGTAAAGTAAGAGTAGTGAAAAAATTCCATTGCGTTTGTGCAAGGTACTGTCCATCTTTTTCTTTTCTTATTCTCTTTGTAAAAACTTTCACAGATTGTATTTCATTGAATATTAATGATATATACTCACATTCACAATTTATTTAATAAACTATTAAAATACTATAAAAATGAGGGAAGACTCAGTTTATTACAACAAAATCTAATCTGCCTCGTCTACTATTTAAAAAAAAATTACTAAAAGAGTTGACGTTGATTTGAGCCTAGTGTCGGTCCACTATCCAGTGATACAAATGAAACGAGGCACGATTCCTGCAATCGCTATTCAGTGATGGGAAACAATCAACTTCGCCCAAAAATGGCACTGTGGGCATTAGGGGCAAGTTTTCTGGTTCGGGGAAATTGTAGTTACGGTAACATTGTTCCGCTTCCTGTGAAAAATGGGTGTTCCCAGCATCGTTGCCGTTCGGGGTCTTGGAACAGCATCTCGCGTGTAGGAGGATGGCAAAGTCTGGAGAAAAAGCGGTATCGAGATCTGACATACATTGAATAGCAGTTTCCGTCGGCGTGGTTCAGTGCGCACTGTTCAACAGCATCATTGGCTCGACACAACTCCTCCAGAAGAATTGGATTGTTGAAAGCATCAAAGGCTTCGAATACGGTAAAACTGTTGATGGCTGGGTTGGATTCGATACACGACACAAGGACGCGTTGGCAAGTTCCTTGGCGTGGAACGTAGGTGGATGGAAAAACTGGGGAGAATACAGATGGACATGTTGCAGTTTTTACAATTTTTAACTTATAATTTTTTATCTTTAAGTTCAAATCCAAAAAAGGGAATGGCGTTATAACGTAAACACCCCTTTTCAGTGTTCAACGAGGGAGATCAATATATGACTGATCAAGTAGAGAAGAAGAAAAAAAGCAACATATCACTGATAAGACAACGTAGGCCCACTGAAATATGAAAAGGATTGTAATAATAGTAGCATCGCCCGGTCTCTTATGTAGTCTAGAAAAAGAATGAACAGAAACACCCCTAACTCAAAATGGATTAGTCTAGGTTAAGACACTGATGTGAAGCCTAATATACTCGCAACTCAACTGGACTCAATCATAGCCAAAGCTCTTGTCAGGATGACGTGATCTCTGCCTATGCCGATGCCACTCCTCATTCGGCTGACCTAGGCCTAAGCAGTGGGCGACAAACGTCGTCTGCAAACCTTCACTACTCTCATTCGTATAAATAATAAGTCTTGTTTCATTAGTGTCAGTGTCATTTGTGTCAGTGTAAAAGTACTAAGACACACATTCTTGTGTGTATAGTATATGTTTGACTATTTCCATGATATGTGGTCAAGCCATACTACAGTATACACATTGTAGATTCTACCCGCTTGCATGACTTTGGGGAAGAGGGCGGTGATAAGTGATATACACGGTGGCGATATAACGAGTTTTATTTTATAATAGTTATTAATGATGTTTATATCAAATCATTGGCGGATGGCGGTATAACGAATTATTTCATTGTTTTTATATAATGTCAGATCCCTACAAGGTAGCGAATGGCAGTATAAAGGTATAATAGGGGGGTGGGGTGGGGGTATAGCGAGGTCTGTTAGCAAGGAGACAAGAGAGGATCACTGCATTGTGATTTTTCGAGTACACGTCTTTTGTTCACAAACAAGGGGGGTGGGGGTGTATGTAAGATATAGTGTAACTATGCATGTACGTATAAAAGTTAATTTATTTTTGTTATGTATGTATCATGTGTTTATTTTATATGCATGTACATATATTATGTAATGTACGTGCGATAGCACATTATATCCACATTTATGAATTCCACGTAAATCAAAATAACGATAATAATATGCCTTTGTCTAGTTTCCGCTGTCCGGCGTTTGCTGAAGTACGAGCAGGTTTAGTTTTATTGGTTTGGTGTCAGAGGTAATCGTTACTCTAAAATAAGTAGGCGTTTGGCCTCGAGGCAGTGAGTTTAAATCCTGTTTTCGCTGGATTTGACTTCGTACACACGAGAAAAACATTTGACTCTAATGATAACATAATATTCCTTCCTTTTCTTCACACAGGTATACTGTCCACACAAAAATAGCGCATGTCAATCTGATCTAAAAAGGTTAAAATCACGGAAATGAAATCGCTACACTTTGATTTATTGACTGCAACAGAATGAGAGTTTTAAAAAATATCAATTGAAAAGATCTCATGTACAATACAAAAACGATGAAATAATTATGAGCGATAATTCGTAGAAAGGATTTTAAGTCACATGGAAATGCATGTAGATCTATGCGTTTCTTTATGTGGACAGTGAATAGTATCAACACCTATAGCTAGTGTTCTGTCCATATAAAGATTGAATTTGTATGCATTTGGACTTTTACTTAACCCTAAACCTGGATCATAATTTCCTCACTTCTATTCCAATAATCATGTGACAGCCCGCGTCATAAGTAAAACTTTCACCTAATTCCAGTTCATGCGTCGAGTGGTCTGTGACGTTTATATTTTGATATTCGCGTAAGGGTGATAAATATTCCACTTGACCCTACCAGTTGTTATTGAAGAAATACTTGTTTTCCACATACACTATTATGACGCTGACCTTAACTTTCCCTCTAGTTTCACATCACTTACGAGCTTAAAGATAATAATGCAATGATCTTCCAATAGTTGGTGTTCTAATATCATATGAATAGATGTGACCTCAGTACATGTATTAATGAATTTATTAGTATTAGCTTGTTACTGTTACAAGTAGTTTGTAATAACTTAACTTAAAAAGTCTACACTCTCTCTCTCTCTCTCTCTCTCTCTCTCTCTCTCTCTCTCTCTCTCTCTCTCTCTCTCTCTCTCTCTCTCTCTCTCTCTCTCTCTCTCTCTCTCTCTCTCTCTCTCTCTCTCTCTCTCTCTCTCTCTCTCTCTCTCTCTCTCTCTCTCTCTCTCTCTCTCTCTCTCTCTCTCTCTCTCTCTCTCTTCTCTCTCTCTCTCTCTCTCTCTCTCTCTCTCTCTCTCTCTCTCTCTCTCTCTCTCTCTCTCTCTCTCTCTCTCTCTCTCTCTCTCTCTCTCTCTCTCTCTCTTTCTCTCTCTCTCTTCTTCTCTCTCTCTCTCCCCTCCCTCCCTCTCTCTCTCTCTCTCTCTCTCTCTCTCTCTCTCTCTCTCTCTCTCTCTCTCTCTCTCTCTCTCTCTCTCTCTCTCGCTCGCTCGCTCCCTATCTCTTTCTCTCTCTCTCTCTCTCTCTCTCTCTCCCTCTCTCTCTCTCTCTCTCTCTCTCTCTCTCTCTCTCTCTCTCTCTCTCTCTCTCTCTCTCTCTCTCTCTCTCTCTCTCTCTCTCTCTCTCTCTCTCTCTCTCTCTCTCTCTCTCTCTCTCTCTCTCTCTCTCTCTCTCTCTTTTCTCTCGCTCTCTCTCTCTCTCTCTCGCTCTCTCTCTCTCTCTCTCTCTCTCTCCTCCTCTCTCTCTCTCTCTCTCTCTCTCTCTCTCTCTCTCTCTCTCTCTCTCTCTCTCTCTCTCTCTCTCTCTCTCTCTCTCTCTACACGACGTAGTAAAGGCTATTACAGCCCTTAGAGCGGGAATTTATTCTCGTCTTTATGGTGTGAAGGAGAACAAGGCAACGTTCACTATCTCTTCTACATGACGCTAAGCTGTTGCAAGGTTTTACTCTTCAGCTACAGTTGGTACCCATTTGCACTTCTGTCGAGTGTGAAAATGCATGTTACCATATACATACACACATTCATGTCCATGCATTATAAATATATCATTGTCTGGGATCTGAATTCTTTGATTTTGTTTATAGTCGGAAACATGTCCATAACGATGGCGAAATAGGAGATTTGTTTTGTTCCGATCTAGATCTATTATTCTAGCATTATCAATTGTGGAACTTTCAGAAATTTCTTAATTACAAAAATACAACATTTTTAGGAAACCATTTAAATTGTATACTGTAATCATTTAAATTTTATACTGTAACTGACTGTAATCACCAGCAGTTCATAAATTGGAGTTACAATAAAAACAAAAGCAAAAACAAAAAACAAAAAAAAACAATAAGCAAACAAGTAAATAATAAATGAAACAAATAAATAAGTAAATCGTTAATTAATTAAACTAAAATATCGGCGATTTTCTGATTTAATGTTCATGATTATACTTTGGGGTCGCCGAGGGGGGGGGTGTTTTAGATAATTAATACTTAAATAATATATACATGTGCTATGGTCAATTTCACTTCATACGAGCAACGTTCTTTTTTATTTTGTTTTTAAAATTTTGGTTATCTTACATCATATCAACAATTTTTGTGCAGTGTTTTAAAAAGCTCATGTCGCAATATGCAAACATGTATTTATTATATTAAATTTGAGCTCGAAACAACAAGAAAAAGTCTCAGCATTTGCAAAATTGAAGCGATCATAACGTCTCTACGTCTCTACTTTTGCATGGTGTATAGCCCAAGTTTGCCTTTCATGTCATTCTTAACAGCCAACCCATACGTAAAGGCAACAGAATCACCATTTTAACCCATCATCATCGTCTTCTTCAGATTCAGACTAATGTTCTTTATTTTTTTCAGCTGTACGTAATAAACTTGCTCCCATTTAACGGTGCAACAAAGCAATAAGTTTAATATTGTTCTTATACGGTTTTATTAATACCGACGAGAATCCACGAAGAAGACCATAAGCTCTTTTCATACTCGATTTTACCCTATACCATTGAATGTGTGTACATTGTCCGTGAAATGTATAGCTCTATGAAGGATTTATTATTATTATTTTGCGTTCAAATTGAAAGGGCGGGAAATATAGCCATATTGCGACATGAAGTTTTACGTAAGTCTGCAAAATTTGAACATGAAACGATGTAATATGGAAAAAAAAAGATTTGTTTATTTTTTAAACGTTGCCCATATGAAGTGAAATTGACTAAAGTATGGTAAAACCAAAAGTTGTAGCTGTAGACAACTTTGGTATTTCTCGTGGTATCAACACTTACCTTTTTGGAATGTGTGCGATACAAAGGAGAGCAAGGAACAGGAAAGCATCGACTGAAGTCATTTTGCTTGGTATTCTTTTCTTTATCACTTTTATGCACTATAAATGATAGTGTAGTAACCTTCGTGTTTCGTGGCCTTCTTATCTATCTATCTATCTATCTATCTATCTATCTATCTATCTATCTATCTATCTATCTATCTATCTATCTATCTATATATATATATATATATATATATATATATATATTTATCTATCTATCTATGAGATCATTTCTGCCTGATGAACAGCGTCTGGCTTATATAGCCTGGTGAGCGTCTCTTTCGACCCGTTTACGTCACAGTGAACGCACCGTTCTTCACCATCCTCTGTTGCAAGGTTTTACGCCCCGCTTCTGCATCCCAATCCCACTACGAACGGTGATCTAAAATCCATAATGACGTATGATCGTCTGCAGAAGCTGTAATAGTATTAGTAGTGGGCATATCCATCAGATATTGATCACAGACATGGAGAAATTAATGTACCTATGAGAATTCTTTATCATGTATGTGTCTCTTACTTCCATGTTCATCTATTTACAATCTATTTATCTATCATTCCCTCTATCTATCTATTCATCTATCAATCTTTCTATATTTCCTCTGTCGATCGATTTTCGTATGTATCATTCTATGTATCTATCTGTCTGTCTGTCTGTCTCTCCGTTTGTCTGTCTGTCTGCCTGTCTGTCTGTCTTTCTGTTTGTCTGACTATCTATTCATCTATCCATCTATTTATCTATCCATCTATCTATCTATCTATCTATCTATCTATCTATCTATCTATCTATCTATCTATCTATCTATCTATAGAATATCATATATCTATCTATCTATATATATATATATTTCCTCTGTCGATATTTTCGTATGTATCATTCTATGTATATATCTCTATCTATGTATCTATCTATTTATCTATCTATCTATCTATCTATCTATCTATCTATCTATCTATCTATCTATCTATCTATCTATCTATCTATCTATCTATCTATCTATCCTATCTATCTATCTATCTATCTATCTTTCGTTTTGCTTATTTAGATATCCATTTATCTATTTATCCATCTATGTATGTATATGATAGTCAATCTTTCTTTTTGTTGATATGTCGCATTTTTGCCTTCCATTTGTTTCATCTGCCATGCAATATGTCATTTTCTTTTTATTCACTCAAGACCACGCATAAGGTGTAAGGGGCAGTGTTGGAACTTGGAAGGAGCAAAATATCTAGCTAATGTTCTATTTCGAAATCTTCCCAAATTTCTAATTTCTAAATACACCCCACCCTCACCCCCACCTCCTCTCCTCTCTCTCTCTCTCTCTCTCTCTCTCTCTCTCTCTCTCTCTCTCTCTCTCTCTCTCTCTCTCTCTCTCTCTCTCTCTCTCTCTCTCTCTCTCTCTCTCTCTCTCTCTCTCTCTCTCTCTCTCTCTTCTCTCTCTCTCTGTCTCTCTGTCTCTGTCTCTTTCTCTCTGCCTCTGTCTCTGTCTCTCTCTCTCTCTGTCTCTCTCTCTGTCTCTGTCTCTCTCTCTCTCTCTCTCTCTCTCTCTCTCTCTCTCTCTCTCTCTCTCTCTCTCTCTCTCTCTCTCTCTCTCTCTCTCTCTCTCTCTCTCTCTCTCTCTCTCTCTCTCTCTCTCTCTCTCTCTCTCTCTCTCTCTCTCTCTCTCTCTCTCTCTCTCTCTCTCTCTCTCTCTCTCTCTCTCTCTCTCTCTCTCTCTCTCTCTCTCTCTCTCTCTCTCTCTCTCTCTCTCTCTCTCTCTCTCTCTCTCTCTCTCTCTCTCTCTCTCTCTCTCTCTCTCTCTCTCTCTCTCTCTCTCTCTCTCTCTCTCTCTCTCTCTCTCTCTCTCTCTCTCTCTGTCTCTATCTCTCTGTCTCTGTCTCTGTCTCTGTCTCTGTCTCTGTCTCTGTCTCTGTCTCGTCTCTCTCTCTCTCTCTCTCTCTCTCTCTCTCTCTCTCTCTCTCTCTCTCTCTCTCTCTCTCTCTCTCTCTCTCTCTCTCTCTCTCTCTCTCTCTCTCTCTCTCTCTCTCTCTCTCTCTCTCTCTCTCTCTCTCTCTCTCTCTCTCTCTCTCTCTCTCTCTCTCTCTCTCTCTCTCTCTCTCTCTCTCTCTCTCTCTCTCTCTCTCTCTCTCTCTCTCTCTCTCTCTCTCTCTCTCTCTCTCTCTCTCTCTCTCTCTCTCTCTCTCTCTCTCTCTCTCTCTCTCTCTCTCTCTCTATCCGTCTGTATCTCTCTCTCTCTCTGTCTCTGTCTCTGTCTCTGTCTCTGTCTCCTGTCTCTCTCTCTCTCTCTCTCTCTCTCTCTCTCTCTCTCTCTCTCTCTCTCTCTCTCTCTCTCTCTCTCTCTCTCTCTCTCTCTCTCTCTCTCTCTCTCTCTCTCTCTCTCTCTCTCTCTCTCTCTCTCTCTCTCTCTGTCTATCTCTCTGTCTCTGTCTCTGTCTCTCTCTTTCTTTCTCTCTCTCTCTCTCTCTCTCTCTCTCTCTCTCTCTCTCTCTCTCTCTCTCTCTCTCTCTCTCTCTCTCTCTCTCTCTCTCTCTCTCTCTCTCTCTCTCTCTCTCTCTCTCTGTGTCTATGTCTGTCTGTCTGTCTATCTGTCTGTCTGTCTATCTGTCTGTCTGTCTGTCTGTCTGTCTGTCTGTCTGTCTGTCTGTCTCTCTCTCTCTCTCTCTCTCTCTCTCTCTCTCTCTCTCTCTCTCTCTCTCTCTCTCTCTCTCTCTCTCTCTCTCTCTCTCTCTCTCTCTGTCTCTCTCTCTCTCTGTCTCTCTGTCTCTCTCTCTCTCTCTCTCTCTCTCTCTCTCTCTCTCTCTCTCTCTCTCTCTCTCTCTCTCTCTCTCTCTCTCTCTCTCTCTTTCTCTCTTTCACTCGATAATACACTATTATTAATAATATAAGCAGACAGAAGGATAGGCGGGAAAGAAAGCAAGGTACAATAGTAGTACTGATAGAAATACATTTTCTGGCTTTGAAGTCGTCCTAGTCATTGGCTTGTAACAAATTAAAATCAGTTTGTTTTAATAAATTGCACGTGAGTGCTTCCTAATTTGCCGCCAAGCTGCTCCCAACTCCCCTAGGTTTTGTCTTTCCATGGCAACACACCCATTTTTCTCTGATCCGCCATTCCCATTTTTCCATACGAATTTGTTCGCACGGGAATTCAGCGAGTGGAAATATTAATATGGGAAACGTTACGTCAGCAAGTTATATAGGCCTATTTATTAAGTTAAGTTTGGTAGTTGGGTTTTTGTGTGCTGCTGTGGTTCCTGAGACGGAAAAGAGATGGAGAAGAAAAATATAAGAGAATGTATTTTTGAATCTCGATAAAATGTTCTTATTTTTCTTATATGTATATCGATCTATTTTTAAATATATGTATGAGTAATTATTCCAGTATGAATTAGTGTTCTCTCTGCCTCTATTTACTCATATATTAAGCTTTTTCTCACCATTGTTTGTGTATGTGTCGTTAACTCTATCGCTGTATGTAAGGATAGTTGGCTGAAGTTGTTGCTGGTGTTGTCGATGATATTGTTTTGGTGTTGCTGTTTCTTTAATCTGTGTGCTAGTAATGGTGGTCGCCTTAGTTGTTGTTTAATAAATACAATTCAGAAAAGATCACAAGATTAAAAAAATGACGATTTATTGAATATAAAAATGTATGTCATTAAATTGAATATGTTTGAAGTGATTAACATTGATGGTGTCCAAAACGTTCAAAACAAATAAAGGTCTTCAAATTTTTCTTTTGTTAAAAAATAAACATATTAAACGTAATCAATTCAAATTGTTCTTCACAAAAAGTGTCTGGCTTCTTTTTTCAATACTACTTTCCCTTTCAGAGTGCATAATTTTGAACGTAATCACGTTTAATCACATTTTGAATTTAAAGAGATGTATTTAATTCTATGTTCGAAGTCTTCTGCAATTGCTGACTTTAGTTTCTGTTGGCAATTTGTTCCATAGTCTTAAATCTAACTCAACTGAAGTTAAATGAGTGCAAGATCCCGAGATCACAAGATATGGTGGACGTGACAAATTTCAACGATACCAAAAAAAAAAATGAATGCTGGTAACAGTTAATGTTTGAGGATGGGACTATGCATGTTTGACATGCTTTGATTATTTTGTGTTTTATTTAAGTTTAAGTTGAACTAGATCTAATGGGATACACATTAATTTGGCCACTTATAACTTTAAAGATATTCTTTTCTTCTGAAGGTGTGTTTAAAATTCTCTGTATCTTCTGATCAACCAGGATAATGAAATATATCAATGTAAGTATAACTGTGTAGTGCTAGTATGTGAACTATCTTCTTGCTCATTGTTGCTGTCGTTTTTGTTGTTGTTGCTGCTGTAGTTGTTGTTGTTTGTTGACGTTGTTGCTGTTGCCAAAGTTTTATTTTTTCGTTGCTGTTATCGTAGCTTTCGTCATCTTTGTCAGCTGTCGTTGCCGTAAATGATTGATATCTAATGTTCTCTTAAACAGATTTGAAAATTCAGGATTCTGACGAAACTGATCTACGAATAACGATTAGCTATTCTGGTGCTATAATTATTATGCTCTGATTATTCCACTCATACTTGGCAATCCTATGTTTACACTGGGGTTTTTCCCACCAATGCTTTTCCTTTGTTTATCCGCGTTCTATTTTGTCGCTGTATTTATTATCTAGCACAATAATTTCATCAAGTCCCGTCTCCCACCACCACCCCCAACAATGTTACATTTTGTCGAGCTCATTGCGACGTAATTGGTGTTCATTCATGTATTGTTTGAGATTTTCGGGCTCGTTGTATAGGCATAGTGCATTCAAATAATATGTTTGAGTATGGATTGGTGTGGATGCGAGTCAGATTCAAGGAACGTGCATATATGTGGATACCCTGTAGGCCTATGTAATAAATATCCCATATGAAATCATAAAGAATTGGTTCTGACATAACTCTGTAGTCACCTCTTAGGCTTTTGAGAAGAAGAAGAAGAAGAAGAAGAAGAAGAAGAAGAAGAAGAAGAAGAAGAAGAAGAAGAAGAAGAGGAGAAGAAGAAGAAGAAGAAGAAGAAGAAGAAGAAGAAGAAGAAGGGAAGAAGAAGAAGGAGGAGAAGAAGAAGAAGAAGAAGAAGAAGAAGAAGAAGAAGAAGAAGAAGAAGAAGAAGAAGAAGAAGAAGAAGAAGAAGAAGAAGAAGAAGAAGAAGAAGAAGAAGAAGAAGAAGAAGAAGAAGAAGAAGAAGAAGAAGAAGAAGAAGAAGAAGAAGAAGAAGAAGAAGAAGAAGAAGAAGAAGAAGAAGAAGAAGAAGAAGAAGAAGAAGAAGAAGAAGAAGAAGAAGAAGAAGAAGAAGAAGAAGAAGAAGAAGAAGAAGAAGAAGAAGAAGGAGAAGGGGGACGCAGAAGGAGGAGGAAGAGGTATAATATTTGAATTTATTGAAGGCATTTTCCTATAATTGTAAATCTATTGTATATTACACTTATTACAAACATTTGGGACTTCAAGATCGCTCCGTACACATAACATTTTGGCAGAGCTGAGGATGGCTGACGGGACAGATAAAACGTGGTGAGAATGTAGTCCTACTTGAAAACCTATGTCATTACCGGGTCATTACTCGTGGATGACTTTCGGAAAATGAATTGCTCCTTGAAGGGTTTGATGTGGTTTACGTGGGCTGCGACATTTTGTTGGGTTTTTTTGTTTTGTTTTTTTTTAAAGTATTTTTTTTTTGGTTCTTTTGTGTGGGTTGTTGTTTTTTTTGGGGGGAGGGGGTGGGGTTGTTTGCCTTTATTTGTGCTGTTTGTGTTTTGTTTGTTTGTTTTGCCAGCTTGTGTCTTTGTTATTGTTATTTGTTTGTTTGTTTGTTTTCTTGTGGCATTGGGTTATCTTGTTTTGTTGTGTTTTTCTTGTTTTGTTCGTTTGCCTTTGTTGTTGCTCATTTGTTGTGTTTTAGTTTCCACAGTGTTATTGTTCGTTTCTTTGTAGTTTGTGTGGGTTGTTCTGTTTTTTTGTGAACCAGGAAAGTGTATGTGTTTTTTGTTGTAGCTTGTTTGAAAATGAGGCTTCTCTTTTATTGTTTGAAAAGCAGAACTGAATTTTGAAAGGAAAAAAAAAAAGAAGAAAATTCCTCTTAATTAACGTACAGCCTCCACCATACGAATGAATTAGCCCCTGCATCTTTATAATGACCAGACCGAAAGGCTAGAGCGATTTTGTATCAAAATACCGTAACCGCAACTTTCATCGTAGGTGTCAATTTAATGTTTACTCTATCCGAGGTTGTCTCACAGAATCCCTGTCATAAATGTAAGACTCCCCAATTGATTTGTCTTCAGATGAGAGAATTAATCACAAATTTCTCATGATCGTCCATGGGCGGTTGATAGACTCTGCTGGTAGGCCCTGCTTCTTTCCTTTCACTCTTTCACTGATTTTTCATTCTGCTGTTTCCTCTTATTTCACACTGAGATCACCGCATATGGTAGACACGGTAAATGCCAATGATCAAACAGAGAAACAAAGTTATGGTCGTCCACAGATAAACAATATTATTTGCTTCGATCTATTTCTGGTGGTATGCTGCGGGGAGAGAAAAACTCCCATTCCAAGTCATTTACATCATTTCCCCATTTAGTGTAGATCTGCCTACTTTTGATAGCTACTGACTGGTGGACACTCTTTAGAGTGACGTCTGTTGTTTTTTATTGTCGACATGTACGTCCCACAAAGAACAAATAAGAAAAAGAAAATGTGTAATATTTCTCACTTCAACAACTTGGAACATCTGCAAAATACTCTCTTCTATTACCTGGTGCTTCCTTCCCTTCTCCGTGGCAGGGGGACTCAGTAGTCCAGAGGCAAGGTGTCGGCTTCTCAACCAATAGATAGTGGGTTCGAGCCCCGTCAACGGTTGAACAAATTTCTTGATTTTTTTCGAGCAAAATCTACCATCTGGTCTAGGTAGGTGGTCGACACCTAGTCTCGTCGGAGACGGACGATAAACAGGAGGTCCTGTGTGCAAATTGCAACACTCTGTGCACGTTAAAGATGCTTTGGCTTTTTACAGGGTAGTTCGGGCAACATTAAAAATCATACCAAAAGTCCCGAGATCACCTTAGTTGTGGATGTGGGTGAATAATAAAAGATAAAAAATATCCATGTCATACGGATCAATGACCACGAAGGGACCGGTATATCTATGTATATCCAACAATAAAGGAAAAGTTAAAAAACAACAACACACACACACACACGGACACACACACAAAGACATAATATCATATCATATTATCATAGAGTAAAGGCTCAAGATTAGGTCACATGACCTTTGAATGCCCTGAAATACGGGTTGAGAAACCATAATAATAATAATAAAAATAATAATAATAATGATAATAATAATAATAATAATAATAATAATAATAATAATAATAATAATAATAATAATAATAATAATAATAATAATAATAACAATAATAACTATAATAATAATAATAATAATAATAATAATAATCAGTTTGAGACCAGATGAACTAGAACAATACAGGAGAAGAAACGCATCTTTACGTCCAAATATGAAAAAATTATTTAGACAATCCCATTCATTCTTTTTACCTTATTAACGCATTCATAAATATGTTCATCAAAATTCATATTCTTATCAAAGATTACACCAAGATCCTTTTCTGTCTCTACAAAAAACAAGTCACTGGATCTGTTGGAGTCAACAAAATATGATATCATAGGGTTATTTTTAACAACATGCCTAACTTTACATTTGAAATAATGAAATCCATTTGCCATTTATTGAATGATGTGTCGTAGACACACTCATGTAGACGCCGCCAAAAACGAAGGAAAACAGGCGAGATTCTTATAAATTGTTGTTCATAAAACTTTCCAGCATCGTCGGAAGTCCGCTTACTGGCATCTTAAAGGCGTTCAACCACAAAAGAAACGTGAAATAATAAAAGGAAGAGAGACCGCTAGCCTGCTCGGTGACTATCTTAAATAGAAATAAAAAAAATAATAATTTAAGGAAAAATGAGAAAGCCTGCACAAATAGTATTATCATATCACGGATTCCTGAATAGTTTTTATGTGGTCAGCTTGGCTCCATTAACAGATTAGTCTGCTATGTGATTATAGCCCACATGTCCCAGTATGAGCCCATCATAAATTGGGTGTGACTTTGACCTTTACAAAACTAGCCTCTAGTTCAAAATGAAAGAGTACCGATATACATGTTGTATTATGTGTGTGTATAACGATCAGTCCATTAACCACCGTATGTCAGCTTTTCCCTTAAAATTTGTTGTTTGTTCTCAACCTGTTGCTCTGTTTTGTTATATTGTGCTCTGTTTTGGTTTTGTTGTATGCGAGTCTTGGGTGTTTTTTTGTTTTTATTTTGTTTTTTTTAATTGTGGGGTTTTTTTTGGTTTGTTGTTTTGTTTTGTTTTGGGTTTTTTTTTTTTTTTTTTTTTTTTTTTTTTTTTGGAGGGGGGTTTTGGGGGGGGGGGTTGTTGTGCATGCTTTTTTCACGCTGTATGGGGTTGGAGAAATGTGGTTTGTTTTGATTTTGGGGTGTTTTTTGTTGTTGTTCTTATTGTTATTGTTCTTTATTATTGGGGAGGAGAACATTATATTTTACTGTTATTTGATGATTCAAAGAACGACCATTGTCATCTTTGCGTTCGCCGAGATAATTATTTTTCTCCACCGGAGATCATATCTTTACAATGTTGTTCTCAATATCATACCTGCACCCAGAAAATGCCTGTGTAATTTGGGAGAAGCAGGCCACCCCAATCCCCTTTGACGTCCGCTGTGGGTGAGCCATTGATTGAAGGGCCCGCCATAACTCACATTATGCGTTCTGTTCTCTTTTCTTCCCGTTCGAGAAACGCAGCAGGTAAAACACGAGAAGCATGTTATCGGACCTGCTTACCTGACTGGAAAGGAAAATGCGATGCCGAAAAATACGAATAGTAATAAATCGTAATAATAATAATTTAATATATGTTCTGTATCTCCTTTCCGTATTACACTGTAGCATAGTGAATTTGTTCTACTCTACACTGTCTGCGGTGTTTCATTTAAATTTGCAGTGAAACTCATTCTGTAAAAATACGAAAAGTGGATAAAATTGGTGAAGAGTAACCTTCCTTTACATCCACGTTTTCGGTGTTTCTTTATTTCTCTTTCATTTCTTTTTCTGTTTTCTTTAGGGTTGAGAGAAATGGCTGAATTCTTTTACATCGAAAAATATTTATGTATATAAATTAAAAAAATAATCTAGGATTGTGACTATGTCTACGTCCACCCTTGATATAATCTGTCCTTGTTCAAATAGTTTGTAGAATGTGGGATGTCTGGTTTAAACGGTTATCGTAATTACACGATATACACGTAGTATGATGAAGTTTTTTACATACCAAATCAAAACGTAATGCAATACATTATACTGTTGTTGTGCTATCATCGGGTTTTTTATAGTAATTATTTATATCCGGCACATTATCTGGAAGAGACCAGGGGAGGGGGCGGGGGCATCTAGATATCTGCTTAGTCTCTGTGACTAGGGGAACATCCATGCATACTACATCATCACTTAGTGCGTTTATCTTTTTTGTTTTTTTTTGTTTTTTTACACCAGCCGTGGAGGCATCCCAACGCGAGCGCGATTCACAACTCCTCTCGCACTCCACGTAATCATGGGCCAGTGGACGGGCTTATCTAATCTTTTACTGCATTGTAATACAATTAAGTAGTAGCTTTTAAATATGCAGTGGGCCCACATTGCACTGTCAGGCGTAACTTTTCCACGATTATGGTAAATCTTCTCCTCTCTACTCACCCTCACTCCTCTTTTCTTCTCCTTCATGTTTTTTTCCTTCTGAAATCACACTGTGTGATGCCTGTATAAGTGTGTATATATCCCTGACAAAGGGTTGTACTCGAAACGCCACATGTTTGTTCTGTTTCTCTTGGTTGAATTGTCACACTTTCGATTTCACTCCACTGGGGCTCTTTTGTGCTACATAGTAAATAATGTGCTTTACACGGCTGATGTCAAAACTGTTTTAAGATAAACGTAGGAAGTGGGGACGTAGCATGCCTGGATGTCCCCCTAGTCGCAGAAACTGGGTAGACATCTGAATGCCCCCTTTGTCTCTTCTATAGAATCTGTCCTCTTGAACTCTTGTCACGAGAGATTTTGGAACTTTTTCGTTCAATTAAGAAGAGAAAAAAAGTTTTCTTAAAGCCTTCCGTTTTGTTTACAGAACAGAGGAAAGGCCTCAACAAAATACTATACTGGTCGTTGTTGGTTTTTTTGTTGCTTTTGTTTTGCATCCGGATGACTGATTTTTTTCTCTCTATTTCCATGTATATAAAACCAATGTACGGCATTGTGTTGATTGTTGCTATTTTGTTTTGTTTATTTGTTTGTTTGGAGGTTGTTGGTTTGCTGCTTTTTTTGTAGCTGTTGCTCTTTTGCTTTATTTGGTTTTTTTGGGTTTTTGTTTTTTTGGGGGTGGACTTCATTCTTGCATTTTTGCTTGGGGGGGGGAGGGTAGAGTTTGTTCTTTAGGGAGGGTAGTTGAGTTGTTGTGTTTTGTCTATTTCATGGTTTCTTTTCCTCTGCCTACAAACTAAATGTTTTTTTGTAAAAATGCACGTTAAATAAGATCTTTCTTTATTCTTTTTTTCACCCATTTGTTGTGTTTTCCTTCATTTGTTGTTTTGTTTTATCCTTGAAATGTAACGATCAATGAACAATTGACATAGTTTTGCTCATTTCTACTGAGACGATTTCTGTTTCTTTTGTGAAAGTATAGATCTTCTGTATTCAAATTATCTCTGTGAAATCCATCGGCGGCAAAATAAATTGTTACGAACAGCAACAACAGCAATAGAAACAGTATTGCTATTTGCCCGTCTTTACAATGTATCTACCAGAGTGAAGCAAACTTGAAATTAAAGGCAAAAACTGTAAGAATAAGGATCAAGAAATAAATGCATTTTATTGTGATATCAAGCTGTCACATCAACATAATGTGGAATATTAACTTAGTTCAATATTCAGCTATCGCGTTTATCGGTTCTTTTCACGCTCTGTAGCTTTCTTTCTTTCTTTCTTTATCAGTACCCATTCTACCTTTCGGTGTATGGGTTCAGATGCCCGAGATGATCTTTCTCCAGGATGTACTGTCCTGGAATTTTCTGGTTCCTTCCAAAAATGTTAAATTTCTATGCTTCAATGCCTCTTTTATATCTTTTCCCATTTTCTCCGAAGTCTGCCTTTTGGTCTTTTACCTTGGGCTTTAGCACTGTATACTGATTTTGCTATTCTATTGTCATTCATTCTGTTTACATGCCCAAACCATCTCAGTTGATTTATTTTTATCTTAGTTTTTATGCTATCTGCTTTGGTTTGATCTCTTATTGTTGTGTTTCTGATTTTGTCTCTTTTAGTTTCCCATACTACTCTTCTTAGATATTTCATTTCAGCTGCCTGTACTCTACTGTATTCTCTACTGACTAAGGTCCAGGTTTCGCTGCCATAGAGGAGAGTAGGATTATAAACTGTATTGTATACTGCCATTTTGGTTTTTGTTGACAATTCTTGCTTACCTACAAATGTCTTTCCTAGATTGTTATATATTGCACTTGCCTTTTGGATTCTCTGACTGATTTCTTCTCTTAGTTTTTCCTCTGAGTTAATCATTAATTGTAGCTTTGAATTTGTTCTAAATTCTCCCTGACCAATTTAAGATTTTGTGTTTTAGCTTCCCTAGTTACTAGCATTGTTTTGGTTTTCTATGCATTTGCTCTCATTCCTCTATTATTTAGTTTATTGTTCATAATGTTGATATTCCACTGAAGATCACTTTCTGATTTTCCAAACAGAACTATATCATCCGCAAATGAAAGCATTGATACATTTATTGGTTTCAGCTTTCACATACCTACATTCATTTTCTTCATTTTTGAGGATGCCTTTGAAACTGAATCCATAAATGTGATAAACAAAAGAAGACTTAGGATACAACCCTGTCTTACTCCTATATCTACATCAAATTCTGCAGATATATTTCCAGCTACTATGACTGCACATGTTGGTTTATTGTAAAAACTTTTAATGGCTTCTATTATATTTTGCTCTACATTGTGTTCTTTTAAGGAATGCCATAGTTCGTCCCTTCTCAGAGTGTCAAATGCTTTTTCTAAGTCAATAAAACACAGGTGCAAGTCAATGTTTCTCTCAAGAATTTTTTCTATTATTTGTCTAATTGTAAATATGTGATCTTGTACGCTTCTTCCTGGTCTAAATCCACTCTGATGCTCTTCAATCTGATCCTCCTTTGTCTCATCCTGGCATATACATACATATATATATATATATATATATATATATATATATATATATATATATATATATATATATATATATATATATATATATATATATATATATATAACGCTAAGTAGTGATATCCCTCTATAGTTTGAGCATTCCATAGTTGATCCTTTCTTATGTATTGGTACTACCGTTCCCTTTTTCCAGTAGTCTGGCACCTGTTTGGACTTCCATGCTTTTGGCATTATGCATGTAGTAGGTTGTCTGCCTCTCCTTTGGTTTTTAATCATTTCTGGATAAACTTGATCTGCTCCTGAGGCTTTTCCTTATTTCACTTTCCTTAAAGCTGTTTGGATTTCTTCCAATTGAGATATCTACATCTTCAGCTGCCTCCTATGGATTACTTGTTACTCTTACTAACTAATTGATATCTACTCCCTGTTTCATACGTTCTGGAGGGATTATGTAATTAGTGAAAATGCTTTCTCCATGTATCCATGATTTCGTTGTCTTCTTTCATTATTTCTCCTTTGGCGTTCTTAATTTGTCGTATTGGGCATGTTTTGGTCTTTCTCATGCTCTTTATTGCCCCTCAGAATAGCTTTTGATTTCCTTGATAGCTTTCTTGAGGTCTTTGTCCAAACTCTTCCTAATGTTCCTGTTTTGCTTTCCTAACTTCCTCTTTGGCGATAGTTCTTTTATTCACTAATCTATTCTAACCTCTGGTTTCTTTGTTTGCACGTATTTCTTCCAGGCATCCTTCTTTTTTTATCTTAGTCTTGACGTTCTCGTTCCACCATGCTGTTCTTTTCCTATCTCCTTTAATTTGTTTCCTACCACAGACCTCTTCAGTAAAACTGGGGGAGTGTTTCTTTATACATCTACCACTTGTCTTCTATTGTGCTATCATTCAGATCCATCTGTCGTTCACTGATAAATCTTTTTTATCCTAGATCGGTATACCTGTTTTACTACTGGTTTATTTAGTTCTTCTATTTTCATGTTATTCTTTAGGCAAAAATATATTAGTCTCTCTCCATTTGGAGGAGTTGTTGTCTCTCCTTCTTTACATATTACTCCTCCCGACTTTTCTACATTGTTGTCTGCTCTAGTATTTAAATCTCCTGTTTGAGTTGCCTGTCCCCCACATCCATGGATGAATGAGCTTTGACCAAGGGTGTGTTAGGGGTTCGGTTGTGTGTGTGTGGGAAGGGAGGGCTGTGGGTGGGGGCCTCGAATGATGTTGTATAACTTAAGCATTTTTGTGATGTATTTGTCATACTTATACTCTTATTATATTACTGCATTAATGTTTAGCAATTTTAATAATGAATAGATCTATGTATTATGATTTTTAAAATTACTTATGCGGAACAGAATGTAATTTCCTTCTTTGGATGAATAAAAGTATTACTATTATTATTCTCTGCAGCTATTTGTAAATCGTTTTCGAAGATATCTTTTTCTTCTTTAATTGTGTCTTCGTTTGGTCCATAAGCTATTAATAATTTAATTTCTCGTCCTTTTGGTTTAATATTTACCTCTAATAGCCGTGGGCTTATAAATTTCCAACGTTCTAGTAACTGTTCATGTCTTTTATGCACTAGGAGGCCTACTCCTGCTCTAACTCTATATTTAACATCTACTCCTGAGAAGATTAAAATATAATTCGGTACCACATTTTCTATTCCTTGTCCTTGTTTCTTTGTTTCTGTAATGGCCAAAATATCTACTTTGAATTTTTCCATTTCTTCAACTAATGCTAACTCTTTCCCATTTATTGCCCTAACGTTCCATGTTCCAAAATTCACAGTCCGTATTCGTTTCCAAGTTCGTCTTCGGAAGATCAATTATATTATATTTATTTTCCTCTGAATCTGTTTGTTTTCGGATAAGCAGGGGATTGGCCCACTGTACCCTAGATAGATGGTGAGGCTGCCACCTTGAGACTCCTATCAGGCCTTGTTATTTTCTGTCAGAGTTAATTCCCTTAGCCTTTAGTCATTCAAGGCCAGCTTGCGAGGCAGCAAGTTGTTATTTTCTGTCAGGATTAACTCCCTTAGTCTTTGGTCTGTCAAGACCGACCTTCAAGGCAGCAGGGTTTTTTTTCGGGGTTAACTCCCTTAGCTTTTGGTCAGCCAAGATATGCCTGCAAAGGCAACAGGAGACTCGTGGAGGGCGGGATCATCTACTCCCCGTACATGTGCCTACCTGTCCACTGCCCGGAAAATCGGTAGCAGTCATATAAAACTATTTAAATCTGCTGACGACTCACCTGTACAAGGATTAATAATTGACAATGACAATCATAAAATCTCATCAAAACCCAACAGCAAAATTGTTTGTCATGTGACATTCATGAATCAGTACTGAATATTGAGGGAATTAAAAAGACGATGACAGGCTTTCAGAAAAGAATTGCACTTCTTTGACCTCCCAGAATTACAAATTAAATTTCCCTATAAGTAGGCTGATTTAATTTTTCGAGTATTTAGATGTCACTATCACTATCGATTTTGATTTTGCCTGGTATTCCTATGCTTCTGTTGCTCATTTTTTAATTATTAGAATAGATGATTTTTCTTTGATCTTACATGTATTTGGCTCTACCAAAATCGAAAGCATAATGACATTTTGTGTGAAAAGATGCAACAAAGAACGATACAAAAGGTCAAAGTGTCCCCATTTCCACAGTCGCCATTCCTTGATGTTGTTGAGAAATTACACTAGTTAAGTGTTATGTAATGGGTTTTATTAATATAACATCGTGATCATTTTAACGTCATCAAGGATGACAGATACTAATGAGATAGTGAGAGAGAAACGATAACAAAAATAAAGTAACATACAAATTAAGTGGATTTTTTTTAGATGTATCCTCTCAGAATTCTTGAATGAGGTGTTAGTTATTATCCTCAATCCTCCGCTAAGACTAAGAGACAATAGTTTTTAGAGGTGTTGACTAAATATCCAAAGTAAAGTTCTCCACGGAATGTTTCAAGGTTTGTTCAATCGTTAAACAACGAATCAGGGTAACTTCCTCTTGTGTTTTTCATCCCGTTGTCACACAAGTCCAGCTCCAACCAAGAGACTACCAAGGCCTTTTGAACACGCCTCCACTGACTGATAGACTTTCGATCAAAGTTAATTTTGTTCCCTTTAAGAACCTCCTTTAAGAACCAGCTCACAACACTTTTAGAGAGTGTGTATTTATGTAATGTATGTATGTACAGATGAAAACCCAGCTCACAACACTATGGTTTAGCTACAACGCCTAGTATGTATGTATGTATGTATGTATAAAATGGCCTGCTGGGGGGATGAAAGATGTACAGTCGGTGAGCCTGCATGTGTGCGGGGACACGGACTATAAATCCATCTTTATCTTTATGTATGCATGTATGCATGTTTGTAGAGAGATAGACAGACAGGTCGATATATACATTGAAGGGATAGATAAATAGATAGGTAGGTAGATAAATAGATAAATAGATAAATATATTGAAATCCCTTCATTGGCTTCTAGAAGAGTCTAGAATAAAATTCAGAATTTCCTATCTAACATTTAAAGGTCTAAATAATATGGGACCACCCCATGTGGGTAACGGAGTCCCTCAACAGAGAGTGTACAAGAATATGCCCAACGTCATATGAGGCCACTGAATGGTGAATTAGGTGGTGGCTCCCGACACCAAGATGACTGGTCCTCCAGGTTGGGGGTTGGCGCGGGGCTAGCAAACCCACCTGTAAAAAGAAAATCGTTACAGAAACACAAACGAAAGAAACGAAAACACCACCTTGGGAGAAAATGGAGCTCCTGTTACAGAACGAATGACTCTCAGTGGTGAAAGTCGAAAGAAAGCTACTGGACCGAGGCCTCCATCTTCAAGCAAGAATTCTCTCCAGATTGCGTCGTGGAATGTGTGAACCTTGCGTGAAGCAGGCACGTGTAAAAAGGCTATCCAAGAGATGGACCATAACAAGCTGCACATACTGGGAATCGTAGAATCCCATTGGATACAATTTGGACAGAAACGCCTCCGAACAGGAGAACAAATTTTGTATTCTGGAAAAAGATCAAGGATCTTAAGTAAAGCAGCACAGAAAAAAAAAAGGGAGTGATAGAAAAGCTATTCTCTAGAGTTGTCAATATCGTGATGGGAGATGCTAATGCAAAGGTATGAATAGACAACACCGGATAGGAAGAAATAATGGGCAAACATGGACTGGGAGAGATGAACGACAATGGAGAAAGGTTTGCAAATATGTGCGCGTTCAATGGATTGGTTATTGGCCGTACCCTTTTTCCACACAGAAGATCCATAAGGCCACATGGGTATAATCGGATGTAAACACAGAAAATCAAATTGACCATTTCTGTATGTCACATAAATTTAGGCGCTCATTAGAAAATGTTCGAGTTCTCAGAGGCGCAGATGTAGGATCAGACCACCATCTACTCCTGGCAGTGTTGAAACTAAGGCTTAGGAAATACAACAACAAAGGTGGTTTCAGGAAACCAAAATTCCAAGTCTCTACAAAGAGACAAGAGGGAACAATTCCAGATCTGACTCAAAAACAAATTCCAGCTTCTAGAACTTCTCGAGAAGGATGTAGATACTCACTGGAATCCAGTGAAGGAAGTCTTTACATAGACGTGTGAAGAAACATTAAGAGGAAATGACTACAAACACAATGAGTGGATTAGCGAAACATCACTTGACAAAATAGCAGTTAGGAGGAGGAAGAAGGAAGCATTGAACATCGGCAAGACAATGATGGAAAAGAAAAAGCTAGATTTAGGACTATGCCATGGCAGCCATATAGGTAAAGAAAAGTATCAAGATAGACAAGGACAAATTTGTCACGTAAATTGCAGATAGAGCCGAAAAAGCTGCACAGAGTGGACATACAAGGATATTATACCAAACGACAAAAAGGTTAGCAGGTAAAGGCTGACCAACAACTGCACCAGTGAAAGGATATCAATGGCAAACCCAGTTTGACAAGGAAGCACAGAAAAG
>JAXRKP010000061.1:480000-502500 GCA_037039925.1 Doris montereyensis | reverse complement strand
GTGTTTTATTAAGGAAATCAGGTGATCAAGCAAGGCATGTCCGGAAAAGAAAAGAAAAGCACATGGAAATGGGTTGGGAGAAGGAGGAAAACAATCTGGAAGTGACGATCAATGCGAAGTTTTCAAGTTACGAAGTCTTGTAAGTTCAGTTCGATTTTGTCATCAATCAGTCTGAGGAGAAATTTGCAGATACACAAATAAAACTAAAAGCAGCTACGTTTACTTACAGGCTGACTGGCATGCATGCCTGACAATTTGCCTCTGAGCCCAAGTTTACGCAACAATTTGAACTTGAGCTTGAAACTGAACAGAATTTATGTTGTTGCCGTGTCTGGATAACGGGCCCCAGGACTTAAACAAAATCTCGGATGCAATGGCAGGTTGATGCACTGGTTACCTGTCTATTGGTGCAACGAGGCCATGTTTATAAAGAGGAAAGAGACGATGTAAGAGTCGAAACGTTTGAAGGAAAAGAAGTTTGAAAGAATGAGAGTTAAAAATGTAGCCTACATGAAGGATCTAGATCTATGTGTATGACGATTTTATAATTATCCCTAGATCTAGTTTTCTACGATGAGGAATGCAATGTTACGCTTGTGCGTGTGTGTGAGAAGAAAATGTAGATCTAGATCTACTTTTCTACCTTAGACAAAGCACTATCGTAAATTGTGCGTGTTTGTATGGATATAGGTGTCGTGTGTGATGGAGTGTCACTAGTGTCAGACTTAACTTTCATCGGAAACACTTTACAGGAAGAAAAGTTTAAAAGAATGAGCTAGAGATGTAGATCTGGATGCACATTAATGCATAACATGATGTAATTAAGTAATTACACTTAGATCTAGCTTTCTACGATGAGGAATGCAATGTTAGGCTAGCCCGCTTGTGTTTGTGTGAGTGAGAGAGAGAGTGAAATGTAGTAGATCTGCTTTTCTACGACTACGGTGGACAAAGGCCCATTGTTAATTCTGTATGTTTGTATTGATCTCGGCACTGTCAATGCTAGACGTGAACAAACGCTCGGAGGGGGTTGAAAGAATGATAGAGGACCTAAACAAGTATTTACAGCTAGGTCTAGTCTAGCTTTCTACAATGAGCAATGCAATACCGTGAGTGATTGTGGGTTGTTTGGTTTGTTTGGTATTTATTAGTATGCGCTCGCCCCGTGCATGTGTGTGTTTTAGAGGGAGGATTATCCTTTGCTTACATTACAAATCATTTTTTGTTCTTTTTGCAAAGTATGTTGGGAAAGCCTTCATTTCAATCCAGAGGCAAGGTGTTGGCCTCTCAACCCAAAGGTTGAGAGTTCAAGCCTCGCAGACGGTTGGAAAATTTTTCTCA
This sequence comes from Doris montereyensis, assembly GCA_037039925.1. Lineage (NCBI taxonomy): Eukaryota > Metazoa > Mollusca > Gastropoda > Nudibranchia > Dorididae > Doris > Doris montereyensis. The sequence goes on along the minus strand of JAXRKP010000061.1, from coordinate 501,159 downwards.
AGTTTGTTCAAGTTAAGTGGCTCTCAGTTTCGAGTTCCTGCCCACCCAGCCCACCCACTTAGATTTTCTTTGTGAATGGTCTTCCATTGTTTGTCATCGTCTTGTTCAGCACTGATTTCCATCCCAAACTTTGCAGATGTTTTTTACTAGCACATGTTCTTAAAATGGAGAAAGGGTTTACCTGGTCCATGTCAGGCTTGGATTAAACAAATTTCCCCTGCGAGCAAAGGCTCATGGAGTTTCAACAGTCAAAGGGAATGGATCGACACAGAATACATACTTAAATGAAGTTAGCAGGTTACATAGAGTTATAGATAGAAAGGAAATTTTGAAAAGTGGTCGGCTATGGGTAGTGGTCGAGAACAGACATGTTGACTCCAGATCTAGAGTGGTTTAATGTCAATATAGCTATAATCCCAGTACAGCTGGTCAGTTCTGATTGTTGTGTCTGTTTAAAATTCTCTTTATTTGAACTGAAGTTTTCATTTCAATATGTAAAAAAAATGTTGTTTGTTCCAATCATAGACATAGACTAACAAGAAACTGTTATGATCATATTTAGTGGGTGGTCATACTACTGTTAAATGTAGCTAAACTGATATTACAATGACCGTGTTGATGAAAGGAGGGAAACGTGGGACATTCCGTAGCGTCAGCCGATCCAAAATGCACAGTTGAAAGGCTTTGTTCTGAAATATTGTGCATCACAATTGAGTTCTATTTCTTACATATATATATTTTCATCTTATTGATTTAAAAACATACTCCACCAAACATTTGGAAAACATTAGAGGTAATTACGGTCCCTAAAAAGTTAATGTACAGTAATTGAATGACTTAAGGCCTGTGGCTCTTACTACACCAAGGGAGCAGCCATTTTTAAATAACATCATTCTCTCCAAAGTGAAAAAAAGCTTTAACAAATTAGGTTTGCGAGTGCATGCACAAGTATAATTGTGCCAAATATCGGATCATTTAGTGAATAATTATATTCAGTAGGAAAGGAATTGCACTTCTTTTTGACTCATCTGATAATATGCAATTGTGGATGATATTTTAAAAATGTTCGCATTTCTTTTGATTTGTGTTTGATTTAAGTGTACAAGAGTCACACATTAAGGTATGATTTTTTTGGAAGCAGAAAATTTAATTCTGAAGGTTTTTCTCTTCCATTTCAGATAAAGAATTCAGGCACAGCTCTTTTTTCACAAACAGAGCACTTTGTTACCTTAAACTTCGCCAATGGGAAAAAGCTCATCAAGATTGTCAGAGTGCTTTGGACATTGACAGGTCATGGGTCAAAGGCCACTTCTTCATTGGTCAGGCTTTAATGGAGCAAAGTCTACATGATGAAGCCATAGCAGCCTTGAAAAGAGGTGAAAATAACCTTCAAAATTTATGACCTCAGTTTTTGTCAATATTTTCGCCATTCATAAATTCGAAACAAAGAAATTGAGATTCTCAGATCCAACACCTTCTTTATGGTATTATCTTTTAGTGACTACGTTGCAGTATTCTCTCATCCATCAATTCAAATTTGCCCGTAGTGATGATTAAATTGTCGTAGATTTCATGGACCATACACCAGAAGGTAGAATTGGAGCTGATAAAGAAAAAAGAAAGATTTCATGGAATTTAATTTGGTTAGTATTTTGTATAAACAAAGGGATGTAAAATTTGATTACATACACTGATGAAAAGCAAAACGTGTGTACAAAACGTATTGTAGGTCTATGTATCATGCCAACATATCAATAATAATAATACTTTTATAGAGCACCTGACATCCACCTAAGGTGCTCGATGGCGCTATACACTCAAAAGCGAAAAAAGATTTTAAAATGTCGATGGATGAGGAAGACTTAGTTTAAAAAAACAAATTGTTCCATAACATTGGAGATACAACACTAAATTTATTTCACTAAATGAAGATTTTACTTTAGGTACATTCATTAATAGAGAAAAATTTGATCTTAAAATTCTGCTTTGTATGGGGCAACAAGTTTCTGCGAACAATGGGGTGAATTACCATGAATGCAGTTATATTATAGGCATGACAGAGCATCTTAAAATGAACTCTACATTTAACGGGTAGCCAGTGAAGTTTTTAAAGATAGATGTTATAGGATCATGCTTTTTGGATAGGATGGCTGACCTTGCAGCTTTATTCTGTACCTTTGCAATCTGTCGATCATAAATTTAGGAACACCAGCCAGAAGGACATTACAATAATCTAATCTACTCAGAATGAAAGTTGACACTAACATTTTTGTTGTTTCCTTCCAAAAGATGTCTAACTCTACCATAAATTTCTTGGTGGGAGGGAAGGGGGGGGGGGTCCTAAGCATAATTTTTTTTAATTATATGATAAAGACAATTTTAACCACTACCATTGTAGACACTCGGCATGTCTAGATTAGCTGAAAAAGATTAATTTTGTTTATTAATTATATGGTTGCCATGGGAACGCCTCCATCTTGGATTTTCATTGCAAAAATAACTTCATTTCAAATAGGCTTTTTCAGTTATAAACAAAATTGGCTATGACTCTTCACACACATCATTCGGTTCAATATCTAGCCGCACAGAGTAGTTTTTTTTTTATAAATGAAACGGTTTTCATTTTAGGAATAAATGAAAAAAAAATGCATGTATCAACCTTTCTCATTTTTGGTTTTGCAAAAAAGTTGAAAAGATATCGAAAATTGCTACTGGGTGAAAAAAAAATTATTATACATGTTATATACCAAATTTGGGGGCAACCGGACAATGACTAAAAAAGTAGATCGCATATCACTGTCAAAAAGTAACATTTGGAAAATCACATTTTATACAATTTTTCTCGTTATTTTAATGTTTTTCACATATAAACCTATAAAAGAATAATATAATACTTTGAAACATCATACAATTGTGACATGCTATCAAATACCTCATGTAGACCCTATTTCAACTGCTCCAGATGCCTTATACTCCTGTCGGGATGGCATTTTTCTTATAACAAATGTGTGGAATGTTTTACGTAATATTCTGCATCTTAGCTAATATTGACAATAATTCATCAAAAGTAGATTTTTTGGAAGAGTACTTTGTGGTAATTAAAATGAGTATCAACTTGTTATACTTTCGACAAAATTTACGGCTTTTATGCTACAACCTATGTATTTACGGTTTTTAAAAATCGTATAAAATAAAACAATCGCTACTGAGCCTTTGTTATGGTATGAATGTCAAGGGAATGAACTGCTCCATCCAATAGTGCAATAAAAGAGTTTTGTCCCATTTATGGTAAATCTGCCATCTCAGCCCCTCTCACCTCCCCTTAAATGAAGATTGCAAGCTTTAATGGTCTTGGTGATGTGATCTTATAGCCTTAATCCAGTCTAAAAATACTCCTAAATTTCTGACCCATTTGGAAGATGCATTGATGACAGTCCCACAAAAACTAAACTTTTCGATTTTAACTGTTGCAACCTTTTTTTGAAAGTGGATTATTTCAGTTTTATCATCATTTTATTTTAGTTTGTTACAAGTCATCCAGTTATTGATATCTTTCAGGCAATTTTCTACTCTTTCAATAATGTTACATGATTACTCATATAAATGGGAAAATATAGTTGTGTATTATCAGCATATATATATGGTAAATAATCAATATTGAAATGCATGATAATTTTTCAAAGAGGTTTGGTGTACAGGAGAGGACCTAAGGCATATAAATAATGAACATATCATTAATCTTTCAAATCTTTGAACTGTTTTCCTGTGACAATGGCATTCACACGCTTTTCTTGTTGAGTGAGAGTGGACATTCATGCATATTTTGGCGCAACGGTTTTGTTAGTGTCTATCTCCTGACAAGTCTCCTGTAGGTGCGAAAGCCCTATACTGTCCTTTATACATCCCCCCAAAAAAGAAATCCATAAGAGTGAGATTGAGATTTGGTGTATGTGGGGGCGAGTCAACGACTCGTGGACATCTAATCCACTTGTGAAATTATTTGTCAAGTAGTGAATGCACAGTGACTGAAGTGGGGTGGCACCCCAGCCAGCTGAAAGCAGAAGTCCTCTTGACTTGCAGCTGTTGTTTGAATACCTCTGGTATGGTCAGTATTTTCAGATACAAGTGTTGATCGACAGAAGTGTGCTATGATAATACTGGTGTAATTCCTTCTGTCTATTTTTGCAATCCCCTATACATATGTCAATAAAATTTCATTGTTTCTGATGCCTGTTCTTTTTCAGCAAATGACTTAGCAAAAGAACAGAAGTTAAATTTTGGGGATGATATTACGAGCGCTCTTCGAAATGCAAAGAAACGTCGATGGAATTGTATAGAAGAGAAAGAATACAGCAAGAAATAGAATTGCAGTCCTACATCAACCGACTTATTAAAGAAGACAAGGAAAGGTTAGCAAGTGTAATTTAAATGCTTACAATAATTCTACCGCTTTAATAAGTCTTCCAATCCTGGCTTCTCACTCTGGTATTAATGCTATTGACCCAATTTTTATAAATTGCCAAAATAAACAGCTTGTCAACAATCATTTTTAAACTTTATTCAAACATTGCCCAATTAGTGTTATAAATATATTATTATATATATATATATATATATATATATATATATATATATATATATATATATATATATATATATATATATATATATATATATATATATATATATATATATATATGCTTATTTGTGTATAAAATCTGTAGAGTATTATTTTCAAAGAATATTGTTTAGGCCTTTTTAAACATTTGGCATAATTTACATCCCTGTGCATAGTTTGTTCCAATTTTTTTTCTTTTCAGAAAAGTTGAAGCTTTGAAAACAGACAATGGTATGGCAAGTGTGGAGGATGTTGAGGGAGTCTGTGAAAACTGTGTAAGTATCACTCTCACTCAGTGCATTCCTCTTCCTGCTCCTCATATTTGTAAATGTGTGGCATTGCAAAAAGAATGTGACAGAGGCAGCTTTGCGTACTGTTGTATTGTAACTGATAGGAGTCTGGATGCTATCTATTAAATTTAGACTAATACCTTCCATCAGAGTTGGACAACTTTATCTTTTGGATGTGTAATAAATGCCTATCTACAGTGGTCATTTAGATAGGGCAACGTTTGTTGTAAATGCATTCATGAACAAGTGAGTGGACTGACATTACTTACAAAGTCAGTTCCTGTTTTATGGTAAAGATTGTGTCATTAACAAGTTTTTGAAGATTTTTGTTTTCTTTAATCATCCTCTTTCCTCATTAAATCAGTGATATATATATATTATATGTATAGCAGCATGACATTTTTCACCATCTGAATAGTTCAACTTTTAATCAAAATCTATTTAGCAGCACACTCGAACCTCGTTACACTGTCATTCTTGCTTACCGCTAGCTTTTCATTTTGTGCGGATCTGACACTATACAAAAACAATAAAATGATGTGTTATACCGCCATCCTGAATAACTATTGTAAAATGCAACTGATTATTCTGCCACTGTGCATCATCCGAAATGATATAAGCTAGTAGGAGTAGAATCTAGTTTGGCTTGGTCACAGATCACCCACTACACACATGTATCACTGCCATTTATGTCTTAGTACTCTTCAACTTACAGAAATGATACAAGACACTAGTGACATAGGGCCTCTTAATGAGAATGAGAGTACTGAAGGTTTGGATGCTTGTCATCCACTGCTTAGACCTACATCAAAAAGAATGAAAAGTAACATCGGCATAGATCTATGCCCAGATCGCGTCGTCCGGACTATAGCGTGGCGGCGGGGTAGGAATGGCTATGACTGGATCCGAATGAGTGGTGAGAATTGGGCCTCACAGCAGTGTCTTATCCGTTTTGAGTTAAGAATTTTTTTGTCAAGGTTTTATTCTAGACTCCATAAGAGATCAGGTGATCCTACTATTACTATATAATGCTACAATAGCTTTTTCACATGCAAGTAGACCTACAGTGTCTTGTCAGTGATCTTTTTTTTCCATCTATTTAGTCGAATATTGATAATCTCCCTCATTGTACATGTAATACTGAAAAGGGCGTTTTCGTGATAACGCCATTCCGTTTATGATGCCAAGTTACCACTGGCACAACAGTTAGCGGTATAACGACTCAACGAGGTTTGAGTGTATAATCCTGTGTTAAAAGATGATTAAGGATGAATAGAACATAAGGGCTTTCATTTTCAAAACAAGCAAAAAGCCCAGACAAAAAATAGCAAAGAATGAGATAGAAAATCTATAATTTATATAAAAATAATTAATGTTTTTTTTATTTTCAGGATAAAAGATTAACAGAAGTCAACAATCTCTTCTCACAACTTGATGAAAGAAGAAAAGTAAGATTGTACATGTAGTATATCATTCACCATGAATTGAAATGTTTGTTTATTGCTGTTGCGTGTGCTTTTATTGTGATGCTCCATGGTTTGTTTGATTGGATTTGTAAATTGGTATGGATTTTAAAATCTTTTTGTGCTTTCGATTGTACAGCGCTATCGAGCACCTTTGATAGATGTCAGAGCTCTATAAATGTATTATTATTATTATCATTATTATTATTATTATTGTATACAATTATTTCAAGTCTCTATTTCTTTTTAATCTAAAATGAACTGTTCAGAAATTCTGATATCTAGTAAAAAAAAAAAAAAAGAGAAAAAAAAAATGAGATTGTGCTTCTATTTGAAACGGAGAGTTTTCATGTCAGTGTTTGCTGTCTTATAACTATTGGGGGGGGGGGGGTTTTCCTCATTTAATATTTTCGAGTAGCTAATCATGTTTGATGAGGAACAAACTCAAGATAATCAGGGCCCCCTTATCCACCTCATCAACAATTTAGAGCTGAGATCATTAAAAAAGACAGTATAAAAGGGAAGTGTTTACAAATTCTTAAAACTTAAGGTAGAAAGAAACAGTATTTCATGAAGTTCCTTTTCTTTTTTTGTCTAAAAGGATGAAACACAAAAATGAAATTGACCGTACAATTTTATAATGTCATACAAACTTTATTGAACACCTAAAATAAACAATGGATGTTGCAAGCAATTCTTTCCTCTTTTAATTGAGATCATTTTCAATATTCTTCTTTTATAGGGGTGGGGGGAGTTTTTCCCATATACTCCTGTATTTTCTTTTAATAGCTCAGAATTCCAATCCTTCGCATACACCGTTGAGAATATGCCTGTCCATTATCGGATACTATCTTGAAATTTCAACATCTTTCATCTAATCATTAATTTATGATGAAATTTTCCTTAAATTTACCTTATTTCTGAAAACATTTCCAAAACAGCTGGTAATGGGAAGTATAAAGGTGTGAAAACAGCTGGTATAGAAATTGTTAATCAGATGTAAATTCACAAACTGACAAAGATTTGGCTGCCTGATCTCAAAGTTAAGAGGTGACCATAAAACAATTCCTAATGTTTGAGAAAAGCTAGTCTGTTGCCATTTAGTTTCAAATACATTATGCTTTTGTCTCATTTAAAGTTACAGAGGAGCATATGTCACGATTTCTTTTTTTTTATTAATTTCTATCAATTTATTTGAACATGGGTTTTTAATTCTTCACTTTCAGAAACGTGATGTTCCTGACTATCTCTGTGGCAAAATCAGTTTTGAAATCATGCGTGAACCAGTCATTACACCAAGTGGTATAACGTATGACAGGAAAGATATTATTGAACATTTACAGGTAATTCAGATTGAATTGGGTTAATTGAGTCAGTGGTTTGAGAAAGTGAAACCTACATTCCATGACCTTTTCTAGAGTCCAGAGTCCATGCCATACTACCGATGCTACCTACCTGACAAAATTCAAACAAAGCTGAGCATTCAAATTTCTGTTTTTGATTAAAGCCAGCACTGTTGGTAAAGGCCTTAAATTTGGAGAGAAAAAAACAACCAAACCCATAGGAAATCCTTTCTCTAGTCTGTAGTGTAGAATAATCAAAAAATTAAAAAACAGCAACTTTAAACACAGAGTCATGAACAACCAGCTTGGAAGATTGGCCTAAAGAATATCACAGAATGGCTTTTCCTTTGGTCTTTATATTGAATGACACTGGTGTCAGGAGAGCTCTGTGGGTGATTTGGCAGTGTTGTGTGTACGTTCTACCTCTTTCCTTTCATTTTTTTCCTATCTTTCATCTTGTTGATACTTCTTAATTTAAACTGAGATCACCACATATGGTTGATGGGATAAATTCCAATTAAACAAACAAAAGCAGGAGAATTATTCAAAAGATTTAATAAAACCATAGTTATACAAATTTCTTATCCAAATGTTCATTGCTTCCACAACTCAATGTGACAAGTTTTGCACTGAATGTTCTCTTTGTATGTTTATTGAGAGATGTCAAACAGAAATGAATAATGATAAAATCACCAGGAAGCATATTGTAGTGGTGATATCATAAATTAAGTTAACGGTGGCAGATTTCTTGATGAAATAAAGCTTTCATTTCATCTATCCTAGGATTTATGGGCAAGAAATGTGGCTGCCATAGTTGGATCACTCTTATTTAAAATAATTAAATGCATATCATTATTAACATCCTCTTTATACTGTTTTTGTATTGTATGTCTTGCATCTTTCAGTTTCATGCGTAAATTCTTCATAAGTTGCTTAAAAAAAAAAGATATTTTGTATCCTCAAAACGTTTGAAATGATTTTCCCAATGTGGGCAAGTAAAGTCGATCTTATAACATCTTAAGTAAGTTAGAATGAGGGATGGTTCCAACCTGTAAAGTATCAGAATTTTCATTTAAGACTTAACTTTATTGCATTTTATTCTTTGATTTGTTATTGTCTTTGGCATTGAAATCAAACATTTTGATTTCACTATTGGTGGGTGGCGTTGATGTCTGTTTTAGGGCTTTTTTCATTCATTGTTTATTTTTTTTCAAAGGAAAGATTGCTTGTGAAAGGGAGGAAAAGGCAATAGAATCTTGATACGTTTTTAGCTGAAGAATTAAATGGTCATATTCAATTTACAGTGTATAGGTTTCATCTTTTGGTGAATTCAAATATATGTGGTGCCCTTTTATGTTAGATTTTTATTTTCAATAGGAGAAAGGCAGGGAAGGGCATTGGGATTAGATTAGAGGTTTTATCTTTTATTGGTGTTATTATTATATATAAGTCTAATGCTGAACAACTACATTAAATTTCTCTATGTTCCCTCAGAGGGTAGGTCATTTTGATCCAGTGACGAGGACAGACCTCACGCAAGAACAGCTTATCCTCAACTTCTCAATGAAAGAGGTCATCGACTCATACTTGGAAGAAAACCCGTGGGCAGAGGATTATTGAACAAGACTGAAGCATTAGCACTTGAAAAAAAAAGTAATAGGGAGGATGCAATATCCAAAAAGGCCCCATGTGACAGGGATAAAGACTTTTCACAGCTTAGATATGGAAATGAGCGTGGGCATTGGGGTATTTATCTTTGTACATTAATCAACTCCACCCTTGGGAAACGTTTGTGATTTTTGTTATTGGACACACGCCCTTGCAGGTGGAGAAACTAGTCAGTCACAGCTAGCCGCTTAGCGCTGGCCAAATTGTCCATCCAGTCTTGTTTTGAGGTAGAAATGTCTCACTGTCTTTAGTATGGTTTAGGATTTTGGTTTGTTTTTATTGTTTATGTTTTGATTTATGATTTTGCTTTGTCTTGTGTATGGTTGTTGCGTTTATTTTTAGGGGATGGAATGATTGTTCGTTATGTTTATAAATCAGTTTTCAGCTTAGAGACGCACCCCTCATTTGAGGTGACAATCTCCTATGTAATATATTACTTTCTCACACCTGTCTATCACCTTATCAGGCCTGATTGTCCTTTTAACACATGTGGTGCGCCTCTTTTGCTCAGTTCGTGATACCCATTGATGAACTTCTTTTGCTCCGTGCAGATTTTCCCTGATTGGGGTTGAGATCCCACACCTGCTGCCTGTGCTGTTGCTGTGTGTTCGAGGGGTTGTTGTGTGCTCTGGCGTTGTGTCTAAGTTTTGCAATTTAAAGGCTATAAAACTCATATTTTTGTGGAGAGAAATAATTCACTTTTATTAGCAAACAACGGCAACCGGGCGGGACGCCTCCTTTTTTTTTAAAGTACAGTTTGATAATGACCCAGTAACATGCCTGAAAATTAACGAGCGCTTCATGATAGTTTTGTTTGAAAGGGAAAAAATGTAGTTCGATTCAAGAAAAGGAAACAACTTTTGGTGGCAATTTCAGTATTTTGATACAAAAATACTATTTTTTCAATACAAAAATATATTTATTCAATAACGATACCATTATAGTTTCACAAGTGAATTTGCTTGTATGCGTGCCTGCCAATATTTCTTTCGATATTTTTTTTTCCATAGTCACATGCACTTTTACTTGAATTTCATTGGTAGAGCTATTTTAAAATTATCACATGACATCATGCAACATATGGATCGAAAGTTATTGAGTAGAACCATGCCACACACCTCACTGCTGTGAAAAAACGAGGGACTGGTAGGCAAAGCTAGAGAAACACAGAATGGTGAGCGAGGACATTTATATACAGGACCCGCAGGCAGTACATGGTGCGAGACTTTGTTATCTGCGGGACCCGCATAACAAGGATTTATAACATGATGCATTAATATTTGAGAAGGCATATTTTTAAGGGGCTACTTAACGGAGTCTTTGTAAGAAGGGTTTGTGTTCTTCTTCTCCTTTAGCCCCATCTCACAAACAAATTATGACCAAGTTCAGTCTATATTTCGTCGGGTCGGAATTATATTGTCCTAACTACACATAAAACCGATTCGAGAAAAACGGCTCTAAAGTAGATCTCAGCTGGAAAGTGAAAAATGAAGTCAGGACAAAGGTGAAATTTGTGAGAAACATAGACCGAATTTGGTAACATTTTTTTCATGAGATCAAAATAATAATAATTGATGATTGTGAATCTGATAACGATTATCTCTGAAGTCACTAAATGTGTTGATAGGACGTCGTAAATCTGAGCCGACGACGTTGCAAATTTCATTTGCATTTTTTCCCTTACTTCAGATTATCTTTTCAGCTGAGAACGTTAGAGCCTTGTCACTCAAAATGGGATTGTGTGTGAGTGTGTAACTAAGACAATATAATCTCTATAGGCACAGTTCAAACCTACTCGGTAGGGTTGGACGTAAGGCTAAGTTCAGAACTCCATGCATTTGCTATGGCTGTTCTATTCTCTTAACTTTACAATGCCAACAATGAATGATGAGATAGATTCTTAGAGAGCGGGACTGAAAGTTGGCAGTCACTACTGATAGGTTCTACTTTTTTCCTTTCACATACCACATGTCTTTTCTTTCTTCTTTCAGTTTCCTCTTCATTTACCATAAGATCACTGCATAAGGTGGACAGGATAAATTGCAATAAAATATTTTATAAAAGCGCTTGTGAAAAGAAAAATGAAAAGGGGAGAGCGAATCAATATCATTTCAAATTGTGTTGTATTATTTTAACTACCTGAAAGTAGACATTTACGAATTTTTGTTTGTCTAGAAACATCTGTTTCATGGCAAAGCATTTTTGTAATCAAAAAGCATTTTCATAAATATGTTGAATGTTTTTAAAAGAAAGTAATTTGATATTCTGAACATTTGTTTATGTATTCAGTCTTTTCTGATATGCAGTACAGGGATGTCGGCCTAAGAACCCCCTATTTCCGTGCTATGGAATATTCCTTGTGTAAATCTAGCCCTTTAAGATTCCACTGAGTACAGCCCGGTCCGCCTTAGAATCTGAGAGTCGTGGAAACAACAATCCATGTTCAATTTAACGCTAACAATTGCCGATAACCTGTTATATGTCACAAGTGAATCATATAAAGGTGGTAGGGATGTCTATTGCATTGGTCCATATACTAGGTGTTGTAAACATGTCACACGGGTGCGCCAGACATGAGGAAGGCTTGTCACCCCCCTGGCCAATAATAAGGAATAATGAACCAAAAATAAAAGACACCTCAGAGTACACCTTAAAATCTTAAAACCCGTTCCGTCAAAGAACCCACTATTTCTGTCTCCTGAGGACTGGGTTCTTAGGTGGTCACCACTGTATTTTTATAACAGCAAACTGTAGTATGTCTTTTGTAGCATTTTTCTTGTATTATTTTCATTTAGAAATGTTTATATATTTTTTTATGGCCATTGTTCAGTTTTGCTATATGAATTATTATTTTTTCCTTACAATTCTCTAAAGAAAACAAAGGGGAAGCAGTATTCTTGAGATGTTTGAAAAAGTGACTTGTTAACAAATGACAAGTTTGTGAATGAAAGTTTTTCTTTTCTTTCATTCTATAACCAGTATGTCTCTATGACCATGAAGAAGAATCATCATTCCTGTTTTTTTGTATTTGATTTTGAGTTGGATTTGGGTTGCATGTTTTCTTTTGTTTTTTTGTTTTGCTTTTTGTTGTTGTTTGTTTAGGGTTATTTTTCTTTCTGTTGTTATTTGTCTGTATTGGGTTGGGGTTTGCATTCTTTTTTTCTTTTCTTTTTGCTCATATACTTTAATTTAGTCACAAGTGCATAATTTGCATTACCTCACATTGCTAATGCTAACTAATGAATATTATTTCCTATTTTAATATGTATGGTTTTTATCATGACACCTTTTATTAAAAGAAAATTCAATTCACACACTGCATTTATTGTAATATGATTTTATTTCTTACCATAATGGGAAAAAAACCTATTCTTCAGGAGATTTTACCTAGTTCTATTTTGGCTGTTAGCAAAAACATATTCTGATTATCATAAACACTGGTTATACATGTACTTTAGATTGAAACAATACTGTTCTAGTGTTTGCTACCTTACTTAAAGGGAAATTAGGAGGTAGAGGATAAAAAAGTAATGTTCCTTCTTCCTTTGATGTCAACGACTTGTTCCTTTTTCTGCAGCATTAAGTAGAACGGGTGATGGGTGATATCGACTATAAGCCCCCTTTGACAGGAGGCTGGTCTTTCACAGGCTTTACCTTTCAGCCAAAGGGGTGTAAAGTGTCTTTCCCAAAAGAGATAAATGTTGTCCTCAGCAAAACTAAGATATGAACGGGTCTTTATCACAGAACAGTAATGGATCATTAAATGTAGTTGTTTATACAACAAGGGACCAGAGCCTTGTACTGTCCAGTAAAAAATATTTTAACTCTTTGAGTGCCAAAAAAGTTATTGCTCCATGCCAGATTAATTCTTTCCCCACACTTAAGGACAACGAGGTATATGACTTTACTAAGCATTGAGTGCCAATCGCCAATCTATCGGTGCTTCCGCGATGTATCATTTATGAGTGTTTCCTCAAATTTTGTTTCTTAGACTTCTACTGCTAGGAAACAAAAGTTGTGAGAAAGGCCAACAACTGATACATGGGTGCTTGGCATAGAATAACCTAGTGGAGGCACCGATAGGTCAACGATTGTCACTCATAGAGTTGATAATAAAGGCAGACAAATTCTATAAAAATGCTATATGTAAATGAAATCACCAGGAAAGACAGAAGGAGAATCTGCTTTATCTTTACAAGTAAGACATTGTTGACTGCAAAGCATAATAATGATAATTTTCTTTAATCACAAGAGTAAGTTTCTATTCAATTATTTGAGTGGACAAATTGCATGCTGTTTTGTTTAACTTTAATTTGTTACATTTATGTTGCTGTAAGTATAAAGTAAAATGCAAAAGAAAAATAAGCCTTAGAGTGATTTTATATGTGAAATATTGGCCTTAACTATACTGTTACATCTTTATTTTCCTGGGTTTTTTCATGTTTACGTTTTGTGAGCGCTTAAGTTGTTTTTCATTCAGTTATTTAATTTCCATTATCAACTGTGTTGAATTATTCATAATTTTAAAATTCTAATTATGTTTCAAGAAAAAAAACAAGGCGAGAGTAAATTATTATACACCACCTGTGTACGTGTTAAACTAGAAATTGTGAAAGCTCAAAATGTGTGAGAGGTGTATGTAGCCACTTGAATGTATGAGAGAATAAATGCTATCATTTCAAAGTTATCATGAAAGTGAAAGTGTTGAAAAGTGACAAAATTTGATGATTGTACTAGAAGTTGAAGAGTGTTTTTTTCTGACCCGGATATGTGTAATGACCATTGAAATCACACCCCACACTTGTTGGGGTTATTTAGAATGCGTTCACATGTTCAAGACCCTCTGGCTTTTTTCTTCTTTTTGTAAAATTTGGGTGGACTGCTCGTATTTGGTTGTTGTCATTCATTATCATTATCATGTTTTTGTTTGAGGTTAGTTTTGGGTTTTTATTTTATTTGGAGTAGGGGAGGGTCGGTATTACTGTCTTGATGAAAATCTAGAGTACAATATAGGAACTATTGAAAAGGCCCTCCATGTAAACAAGTTAATAGGCTTACATTTTTACTTTGAATCTGATTAGGTGTGAGTTTTTACTGAAAAAGAAAACTTTAGTTTTCAAGCAGAAGGTTAAATCAAAAGAAAGAATTTAGCGATAACAGATGGAAAGATTTACAAGGAAAACAACTGCGAAAGACATCATGCTCCTCTGTGAGATGAATAGCCAAAATGTGTATAATTATGTTTGTGTGATATCCAAGTGAAATGGATGAATTATCATGTAATCTAGAGATACATTTAATGGCGTTAAAAAGTACGAAATTAAGAAGATTTCGTGTTTATTGGAGAAAACTAAAGAAAGAAAAATGTTGGGTTTGTTTTTGCTTCATCTACCTACAAAGAATGCTGTGAGTGTCAGTAATTTGCAGCATAGGCATTTTTTGTTTTGAGTCTTAAAATATCAGTGTGTAGTTTTTCCGGATTGAAGCAATAGATTTCATCAGAGCTTTTCGTTAGAAATTTTTCAGCTTTAGCGATTTAGTATGCAATTTTTGCACAAATTCCATCATGCAACTATGCCTGTTAACTTTCCTACTTGAGCTGGAAAAAACACCTTGTGTTTGTACCAATCGTTACGGCTAGACTTTTAGCGGCAGGAATTGGTTCGATGGATATACTTTCTAAACCAATCGCTGTATCCATGTTTTTTATTTAGTGACCATAGACTACTTCTTGGTCAAGTCCAAATGCCTCCTTTACAAAATTCAATCATTTTACAAGGTTTGAGCAAATATTTCTGTCTATATTTTGTTTAAATAATAATAATAATAGATCATGATTTATTTTATTTATATAGTGCCTATATCCATAACAATATGCTCAAAGGCGCTTTACAATGACAGTGTGATATGGAACATTATAGTTCAAGTAGGACAACAATAATAATAATATAGTACATGTACATACCTAGAAAATAAAAGATAAATTAATTATACATCTACATCGGAAACACAAATACACACTTAAGCTACAACAATCACGTATTCAACTGAGTGTGTCAAATGCAGAGCAAAAAAAGTTCTCAACGATCTTTTGAAGGAGTCGAATGATTTGGAATTATATAGATGAGGTGATAGAGGTTCCAAACAGCGGTGCCAGCAAAAGTAAAGGCACAATAAAGGAAAAAATTTAGATTTGGACATTTTACAATAAAGTGATAAGACCTTAAGCTGCTGACTTGGACAATGAACATTAATAAGTGACTCTCAGGGCACCATCATGCTGAATGCAGTTAAAAACAAGACAGGCCAATTTATAGTTTTAATTTAATAAAATAGCTTTCTTTGTGTTTTCTTAAAAATGGCCATGCCCAGGCTTAACCAATCAGAGGCTCTAGATCAAGAAGGAATGAGTAAATGAAACGGGAGTTGCAGGAGGAGAATATATAGTACATGTAATACCAGAGTTGTTTGAAATCAACCTCCAAGGACAAACCGGGTTTTGTCTTTAAATCGAAATACTGTTAGAAGCCATTGAAACCTTATGTTCATGTATATCTCATTCTGTCAAATTTTATGTGCAGCTGCGAGGACATACAAGGAATGTTTTAAATTGATTTCAATATTCATACATGTTTTGCAAAGTTTGTATTTGAGCAATGATTTATAGTTGAGCAATCATCTGTGAAGTTGCAAGTTACATCAAACTTTTCATGATCTTTCTCGACATGTATATTTTGAATCATGATCATCATATGTTTGCAAACTGTAAAA
Organism: Doris montereyensis; assembly: GCA_037039925.1. Taxonomy (NCBI): domain Eukaryota; kingdom Metazoa; phylum Mollusca; class Gastropoda; order Nudibranchia; family Dorididae; genus Doris; species Doris montereyensis. The sequence goes on along the minus strand of JAXRKP010000061.1, from coordinate 485,006 downwards.
AAATAAATGCAGTAATAATAACATTTTTAACAGTGTTTTGATTTTCATACTACATGTACATGTATTAGCAAGCGGTGAGAATGATGAGGAATTGTTTTTCTTTTAATGTATCTGAAATTGTTTTTGTGAAGTGTGTTCCACCTGTTCTAGTTCTAGCTCTTTTTATTATTTGCATGAGGGTGGGGTGGGGGTGAGGAGACCACTGGTTTTGTTTTGATTGTTTGTTTTTGAAATTCAAGGACTGGCTTAGAGTTAGACCGTCTTGGTTTTTGTGAGTGAAATGTTTTTAAAGAACTTTCTGTTTAACTTTAATTGATAGGATCACTGTGAAAGTAGTGTGAAATTTAAAACAGGTTTTTAATTAAATTTAGTAAGCTAATGTAATAAAGGATTAAATGTATATATATATTTAATACGTGTAAATTATAAATCTTTAGTTAGGAAGCAGTTCCATCAGTTTTCTCTATCAAGGCATCTCTCAGGCGAACGGTACCCTTGGGTTTTGACATGTCCCCGAAGATATAATGCCGACTCATGTCAGGAGAAAAAGACTTGCTGGTGGACTCTTGCCATATGCCTATGAATAATAATTATCATAATGATGATGATAAAAGTAGGCTTAGTGTAGTAATAACAGCAGTAACCAAATTGATAATTATAATACGGTAAAACTTCTCTAATCGGGGAATCGGGAAACTCGGCCAATCAGGAAGAGATCTCAGGGAACGGAATGTTTTCTCTATAGATGTAACTATAATATATATGTTCCCTCTCTAAACAGGAAAGGCCCCGGCTAATCAAGACAATATTTCACGGGCTTGCATTGATTATCATCACCATTTTTTCCATGATTATTTATTCCAACACTAAATTGTTATCCAAATTTGGTTTCCATGTCAAACAATTCATTATTACACCTGTGTTAGTGCTATATGTGTTATACATTACATATGTAGACGATGTTATAAGTGCCATTTCCCGGTGACAATAAGCCAGACACACCAGGTATCCATTATGAAGGTGTAAAATCAGACGTCGCGCCAGTTCTTGCTCGGCCACCGAAAAACAGTACATGTACCAGTACGGTGTTGACATAGGGCGACTCTTATATTATAAAGCAAAGTCGTGCACTGTCAGTGTCATAACCTGTAACTGTGAGTGTGATGAATCCCATGCTTGTTTTGATCAACTGCTCCTGTGGCTACAATAAATTGCTTGTTTCATTCTGTATTTTACCACTCACTTTGTTTTCGTCACCTTTGAATAAGATTCCATTAGACATCACCCCAACATTACCCTTTTCAATCTTTATTTAAGATGGCTAGCAAGAATTGAGTTGGTCACTTATTATTATGAAGAAGAAGAACAGAACTGATGTAAGGTTGGATAGGCTTGAAAACGTGATGTGGCAGAAGGGCTTATGTCAAAACTTCAGGAAAAACCAAAATCTTTAGACCCCCGGGTAATTAGGAAACCCGGCTAATCGGGACAATTTTACGATGCACCGAGATTTCTCGATTAGAGAGGTTCCACTGTAATAATAATAATGATAATACACGTGTAAGGATAATACAGTAATAATGATATCATTTAATATGTGTAATAATAAAAGCAATGGCGAAAAGAAAGAAAAAGCGTCACCACACCGAATCAATTCAAAGATACAGCAGATATATCTTAGTTTGTACCACCTGATAGACGCCTGCTAGCAACGGTAAAGTATCTCTCTTTCCGATGTCTTTTTCAGAGCCCTTTCTCCTACCAAAGGTGGTGACTGAAGAGCTTCTCAAAATAGTAGGGTACCATTAATGAGCAAGGTCAAGGCATTCTACTTTTATACAACTATTTACGTAAATGTTATGGTTATCCCGGTCGTTTTGATAATTTGTTGCTGCTAGAGTAAGTTAGACAGGACTTCACTCTTCTATTCTTTCATAAGTTTTTTGCTATCCTCTCCACTAGCTCACTACGTCTGCTAAGCTCATTCAATTCAAGAGCACCTATGAATAGTCGACATATGAAAGGATAAAATACATTTTATGTTTTGTGATAAAAATAGGAATATAAATTATAAACATTACTATTGAACCATTTAAACAGCCCTCCATTACGACTACCATCCCCTCTCCTGTCCCATTCATTGTCCTCTCACTCCACCATCCACCCCACCACTCATTAGTCGTCTGGTTTGCATATATATTATAAGTGGTTTTTCAGTGGTCAGAATTATCTATATAGATACAAATCAAGAGGAGGAACGCAAATTAAAAAATCCAGATACATGTAATGTAATTACATACATGTGTACAGTCAACTTTTCTTATTGCCAATACTTGGGTGGCCTTTCTTTCTTTATTTCTTTATCAGCTCCCATTCTACCTTTCCGGTGTTTTTATTCGGGTTTTTCGGTTTTAGATGACCGAAATGATCTTTCTCTTAGGCTGCCCTGTCCTGACATTCTCTGTTCCAAAAATCACAGTCCGTGTTCTGTTCCAGAGTTTGTCTTCGAAAGTTCAAGCCGGGTACATCATTGTATATATTACTTTGAATCAGGGTTTTTTGGAGAAGCAGGGGATTAGCTCACTGTACCCTAGGTAGATGGTGAGGCTGTCACCTTGAGGCCTCCTATCGGGCCTTGTTATTTTCTGTCAGAGTCAACTCCCTTAGCCTTTGGTCAGTCAAGACCGGCCTGCAAGACATCATGTTGTTTTCTTTCAGGGTTAACTCCCTTAGCCTTTGGTCAGCCAAGACCTACCTGCAAGGCAGTAGGAGACTCGTGGAGGGCGGGATCATCTACTCCCCGTACAGGTGCTTACCTGTCCACTGCCCCGACTTGGGTGGTATCCCTTACAATTCACCTCATTGCACAAAGTTCATGGTTACACGAGCTTAACAAAGTCCCCACGATGATGAAAAGCTGAGTACATGATAGCTGATGTTTTCAGTTCCTAATGTCTACGCGGGAAAATATAAATTACCAAGCAGCATCTCTACCCCCACACACTTCTCCCTTTATTCATCCACTCCTCCCCTTATCTCTCTACCCCATTCCTCCTTTACCCCCTCCCCAAACCCAAATCAACACAACCAAACGCGTGACGTCTACTGGGTTAGATAAAGAAGGCGACAACCTACACTACAATGCATCTCCCTATCATTTCAACAAACACAAAGTCTTATGCTTACCTCAGCTACTTCCCTCAGAAGATGTGGAGTGTTGCCACAACACAGGCCAATATACTGAACCCCTATCTCCTTGCACTCCTTTGCAAAGTCAAATATCTCTGTTCTACCACACATGTGAGCCGGGAGGTCAACGGGAAACGCCCGGCGCCCTAAAAAGTCATGATAGATTATAGATTATTAGTAGCAGAGTGTCGTATAGAATTTCATTTAAGGATTTTGTCCTTTGGTGTCTTTAATAAACACATTTCCCCTTGCTGTCTCAATAAGCCGTCAATGTTCACAAGAACAAAATAAGAATCATCATTGAATATAATATATATCTAATGTATGAAAAGCTTAGATAATGTTTCAATTTATTGTAGCCAATGGGTTATTCTACAAGCACTTCGCACGAATGGTGAATAATAAAACCTCGACATTAAAATTTATCATACATTGGATGCTCTTAAAATTTGCACTACATGTAATCCCTACTGCTGCGTGACAAAACAAACCATAATAGCCAAATTGATTCATAATGAGGATATACAGAGAAAATGTAATGTGGTTATAAAGAAATCTTGCGAGATATAGGAGCAGAAAATTAAACATGGAATAAACTTCAAGACGTATATTGTACAACCACATTACTTTTGGTACAGCCAGAAGAAGAAAAAATGTGTATGGGTTATGGATGACACTGCCGAGAACAGCAATCAATGATGGTGATATCATTGCTGAGGTTTGTGACAATGATGCTTATTTTGTTCATAACGAAGGTATCAACACTAGTAATGAGAATGATGACGACAATGAGGATGATAGTGGGGGCGATTACTACAACACCAAGAGAATTTTAAATTTAGAAATTGTTCGGATAACCTGTGTAAGGATCAGTCAGACTTTGCATTGTGGGGCATTCCAAGGAAGTACGGAAGGTCACAGGAACACATGCTATTGGTACCTGCAGATAATTTATCAAAGAAGATAAAACTGAACTTAAGGCTACAAACTCAAGTAACTGAAGGCTTTATACTTTAAAAAAACTTCTTTTTTTATTCAAATGTACTTAAGAATAAAATATTTTGTCTTAAAAACTCAATTTTCATTGGCGAGTTTGATGTCAAGCCTTTTATAAGGTTTCACAAATTTCCGTTTTTATTCAAACCTCCACCAACATACCCGTCATACAACACTTTGATTTGATTTGATTTGATTTACCCACATTTACAACTAAGGAGATCATGGAAGCTTTTGGCAGGATTTTTAGCTTTGCCCGAACTGCGCCGAAAAGAGCCAAGGGCCTTTAACGTGCACATAGTGTTGTGATCTGCACACTGGTCCTTTTTATCGCCCGTCTCCTATGGGACTAAGTGGTGTCCAACCTACCTGGACCAGGGGGTGTATATTTTATTCGATTTTATTCGAATTTTTTTTTATTAAAAGTTTCAACCGTCGACGTGGCTTGAATCCACAACCTTGCCTTCGAATTACCAAGCCCCCCCCCCCCCCCAAACAGCACAGTTTTCTAACCTTGCAAGCCTGCCTGATTTCTCTGATGACGGGCAAAGTGGATGCTGGTCCTCTGCAGCAATTTAATCCAACCACATCGGCTCCTCTGGCCTCAAGGTTTTGACACGCCAGGGTGATGGGAATACCTTCTGTCGTCTTGCCGCTTCCAGCGACCATCATGGTTACAACAGCGGGAACTGAAATTGGGTTGTTTTTTGTTGGGTTTTTTCAATCACAGAGAAAATTATATTGTAGAAGGAAACTTAATGAAAGCTTTAGACCAAGAGTCTATAGAAGGGTCAAGTTTTTCGGTAGTAAACTTCCACTTA
>JAXRKP010000061.1:450000-475000 GCA_037039925.1 Doris montereyensis | reverse complement strand
GAGAAGTTGTTGTCTCTCCTCCTTTACCTATTACTCCTCCTGCAGTTTCTACATTATCGCCTGCACTAGCGTTTAAATCTCATAAAAGCATTAGTTGCTGTTTGGGTTTAAGATTCTCTGCAGCTTTTTGTAAATCGTTTTCGAAGATATTTTTTTCTTCTTTAGTTGAGTCTTAATTTGGTCCATAAGCTATTAATAATTTAATTTCTCGTTATTTTGGTTTGATACTTATCTCTAATAGCCGTGGACTTATAAAACTTTCTAGCAGCTTTTCATGCATTTTATGCACTAGGAGGCCTACTCTTGCTCTAGCTCTATCTTTGACATCTACACCTGAGAAGATTAAAATATGATTCGGTCCTATATTTTCTATTCCTTGTCCTTTTTTCTTTGTTTCTTTAATAGCCAAAATATCTACTTTGAATTTTTCCATTTATTGTCCTAACATTCCATGTTCCAAAAATCGCAAACCGTATTCGTTTCCAGTTCGTCTTCGAAAGATCAAGCCGGTTATATTATACTTATTTTTTCTCTGAATCTGTTTGGTTTTGGATAAGCAGGGGATTAGCCCACTGTACCCTAGGTAGATGGTGGGGCTGCCACCTTGAGGCCCCCTATCAGGCCTTGTTATTTTCTGTCATGGTTAACTCCCTTAGCCTTGGGTCATTCAAGACCAGCCTGCAAGGCAGCAGGTTGTTATTTTCTGTCAGGGTTAACTCCCTTAGCCTTTGGTCAACCAAGACCGGCCTGCAAGGCAGCAGCTTGTTTTCTGCCAGGGTTAACTCCCTTAGCCTTTGGTCGGGCAAGACCCGCCTGCAAGGCAGCAGGAGACTCGTGGAGGGCGGGATCATCTACTCGCTGTACAGGTGCTTACCTGTCCACTGCCTGGGCCATAAACCATACTATTAGTATCTTATGTTTCTTCAAGGGTAGATGAATAATTCAAATAAGAGACAAAAGTAGAGGACTACAATTATTACTCCTGATATCAAGCATTGCCACAAAGTTCACGTCATGCAATCTTAATACAATATCCACTTTAGCGTTTCCAATTAAATTGCAATGATAGAGATTTAAAATGACCTAGAATAAGAACAAAATAATCAATTGAAGAGTGAAAATAGCACCTATGTAAATATAACGTAAAGGCGTAAACAACATAGTGTCTTTTCAGTCCCGTAGTGATCGTCTCAGTATTATTGTAACCCTTACAAAGTGTTTAAAAATGTATGTATGAACTTTTGACACGTTTGTAAATTAGTTAGAATTCCTTTATTAAAAGTAATCAAGTAACCTATCTAATTATAGCCTGAGCTTCGAAAAAACCTAACCAAGGGGACTAAGTGGTCCTGAAGCAAGATATCGACTTGTCAACCATAAGAGTGTCGGCCTCTCAACTTCAAGGTCGGGGGTTTAAGCCCCGCCGATGGTTGAAATATTTTCACCAGGTTTTTTTTCGGGTAAACCCATCTCCCCCCCCCCCCCCTCCCGTTCTAGGTAGGAAAATCTACATCTAGTTCCATTGTAAACGACAATAAAAAAGTAAATCTCGTGTGCAGACCACAACACTCTGTGCAAGTTAAAGATGCTTTTGCTGCTACAGGGCAGTCCGGCACAATAAAAAAAATTACTTTGTTTATAGATGTGGTGTAAAATCGAACTAATTAATCTAATGGAAAACATTGAAGGACTGAAACCATACATAGACACATAGTGCGATTATGTGTGACGTTAAAGATTTAATGAATACTAAATGTCTTAACGTGAAATTATGTCGACCATGGCTGTGAATAAATTTCAAGCTACAACGAAAGACGAATACGACATGTGCATGCAAAAGAATTTCACGTTTCATAAGTTCTCTTTTAATCGATTTTCAGTTAAAATTACAACGGAGATAGCCATGTTTTTCTATGGAATAAATAAATATAATTGACAGCAGTCTTGACTATAAGTCTGTTTGTCTGTTTGTCTGTCTGTCTGTCTCCGTCTCTGCCTCTGTCTGTCGGTGTGTCTATCTGTTTGTCTGTCTCTGTCTCTTTGTCTCTCTGTCTCTCTGTCTGTCTGTCTATCTGTCTGTTTCTCTCTCTCTCTCTCTCTCTCTCTCTCTCTCTCTCTCTCTCTCTCTCTCTCTCTCTCTCTCTCTCTCTCTCTCTCTCTCTCTCTCTCTCTCTCTCTCTCTCTCTCTCTCTCTCTCTCTCTCTCTCTCTCTCTCTCTCTCTCTCTCTCTCTCTCTCTCTCTCTCTCTCTCTCTTTACACATACACGAAAAATGATTTCGAAGTGCGAAGCTCCTGATGGCTCCCGATTTTATTTCAAGCGTATGCTTTCATTAAAACGATATTTAAATACAAAATAATATATTGTATTTAGCAGAAAAGGAAGGTGGAAGAGGAGCGGGAAAGGAAGGTGAGGATATTCAATATAGGCCTACTAGAAGTTGCAGAAACTTAAGTAAATATTTTTCTTCCTACTCACCTCTCCCTCCTTAGTTTGTTCAAACCAGTGATTTTTAAAAAGCAAAGAAAGAAAGCAGGAAGTTTAAACAATACAAACTCTAAAACCTATATTGAGTGAATCTACTAAGTGAAACTGGCTCTTTATCCCTACCTTTGCCATACTTCTGTATGCACTCCAGAGCCAGCACAGCTTCGCCGAAATAATCGTAGGTTTCACCAACGATGTAATCCACTCCAGCATCGATTGCCCATTCAATTTGCTCCTGTAATCGAACACCGTTATATTTATGATATTTATACAATGTTGAACGATCATCAGGGCTAAAATTCAAGTATATTGTATCCAATGCTGTGACAAAAATCGTTGAGCCTGTACTTGCTGCAGGGATACGAACTATGAATCCATCATTATCTTTTTTTTTTTTTTTTGTCCTCATTCAATTGTTCTCAAGCTCCACACGCTTAAAACACAACGAAGAAAAAAACCCAACCAAATGTCACCAGTAGATACATGAATGTAAACACTCTTCTTTTTGTGTCAACTAGTTCTTCTAGTTTTTCAAGTTATTCTAGTGTTGTTTAGAATAACATGGCTTTCCATTTCTTTTCACATTCTTATACTTAATGTGATTGTAATGTGATAAATATAAACTAAAATCCTAATTGCTCCTTACTCCCGTTCCCGCTCACCCCCACCCCTCCGCTCCAAACACACACACACGCACAACATACACTAAAACACTAAAACCAACTCATCTTCATTGGAGATTAACAATGGAAACTTGAGAGAGAAACCACAACCAGCATGAGTTGTCAATGATGCTCTTGGCATAGACAAGGTGAAGTCGATTCGAAAACTAAAACCTAGTTTGTTTGGTTCTGATTAAATTGATATCTTTATAAAAGTATAATAAAGTAGGTTGATATTTCTGCAGCCCAAAACTATCATTAAGACTTCAATGGACAGCCCAATGTACTTCCAAATGAGCTAATTATAATGGAACCCAAGTAATGTCAAGCGGGAAAATGAATGCATCTGTGTTTGTAAACGAAATACATCCATTTTAAGGAGGAATTTAAAGCTCATAACTGAATGATGAATGAAGCTTTCCCTTGAATTGCTCATAACGATGAAGATGGTCAAAAACCCTCTTCGCTATACATAATATGTCTTATGTCAAAAGCAAAAGAATCATGTTCTGTCAAAGCCCATACTATTATGTAATTATATCTAAAAAGCTGAGACTTGCAAGATTGTTCTTAACAGCTCTAGTTTCCTTACATGGGTTTATTATCTTAAGTTTGCGCTGAATGTTTACTGTTGCTGGGAATCTTTGGCATCGTTGCGTGATTTATTAGAGGACGGTTGTACCACCACAACTAGATCTAGACCTAATCGCCTTCAGCGAAAACGTGTCGTCAAGTTCAACGAGTGCGGCTGCTGCTATTTAAGATAAGGGAGCTCATCAACTTAAAATGGAATTTACGACTGAATCAAAGCCAAGTGAAAACTACATAAGGAATGATATTGTGCCTATTTGTCGAGCATTGCAAAACCAGTCATGCATTTATTAGCCTTGCAACGCTCAACAAATTAGGCACATCACTACCGGTATAGCAACCATCAATGGTAAAATGATGATAATTAATTATTATGGAGTTTTGATCTGATCGAGACCTGTAAAAGTACAAACGAATGTTTTTACTTTAAAGATATAGTTTAACCTCAGAGAATTTTTTCTTTGCAATTTACCCCATCCACCATTGCAGTGATCTCAAGGAGAATTAAAAGGAAACAGCAATATGACAGATACGTGAAAGAAGGAAAGGAAGAAGTAGGACCTACTAGTAACGCCCGCCAACCGCCCGCACCTCAGACGAAGTAGACATTAAACTATTTAGGCGATCATCAACAGAGAAACATCTACAGCTATGTGAGATGTGCAATTTTGAAAATGATGCAGACAAGAGCTAAAGGCAGGAAAGAAATAGGATCAGATGGAGATTGATGAATATGATGGCCCAAATATGAATATTATACTATTATATAGACATAAGGGACTAAGAAAGAGATAGTTTGAAAGATTTCTCAGAACATTTTTCAATGGCTCCCCTGACAGTGAACTGCCAGAGAGAGAGAGAGAGAGAGAGAGAGAGAGAGAGAGAGAGAGAGAGAGAGAGAGAGAGAGAGAGAGAAGAAAAAGAAAGAGAGAGAGAGAGAGAGAGAGAGAGAGAGAGAGAGAGAGAGAGAGAGAGAGAGACAGAGAGAGACAGAGACACAGACACAGACACAGACAGAGACAGCCAGAAAGAGACATGAGACAGAGAGAGACAGAGAGAGAGACAGAGAGAGAGAGAGAGAGAGAGAGAGAGAGAGAGAGAGAGAGAGAGAGAGAGAGAGAGAGAGAGAGAGAGAGAGAGAGAGAGAGAGAGAGAGAGAGAGAGAGAGAGACAGAGAGAGAGAGAAGGAAATATGGATTTTGGAAGAGAACGAGATAACTTTGTATCTTCCAGATACTTAGAGAGAGAGAGAGAGAGAGGGGAGAGAGAGAGAGAGAGAGAGAGAGAGAGAGAGGAGAGACAGAGACAGAGACAGAGACAGAGACAGAGACAGAGGAAGTTTTTAACTTCAGGGAGATTTTTTGCCAAGGAAGTTTTTAAGATTTTTCTTTTACAATGACACATCTTCCTCCCCCACCCCAGGGCCATAGAAATTCAGCATTTTTCATCTGTCCCATCCTAGATCCCAACACGGTCCCACAACTGACATTTATACAGTTATTTCAGACAGAGACAGACAATAATAGATACCATTTGTGAGTACCGGACAGAGATGAGTTCAGAATCTTTTCCTTGAGAAGACAGTACTGACAGAGACAGACACAGACAAACAGACAGATAAAGAACGGACATAGAACTTTTTCTGTGAGACACAGAGACATAGACAGAGCCAGAAATGACATGAAAGAAAAGAGATACAGGAATAATGAAAGAGACAAAGAAGAGAGAGAGAGAAATGAGAGAGACAAACAGAAGAGACAGAGAGAAAAAGAAATCAGAGAGACAGATCCGAAAGAGACAGAAAACAGACCCATCCGAGAGAATCGGAGCTTATCCCGATATTGCAGAAATGGATTTTGACAGTAAACGCATAACTTTGTATCTTCCATATACTTACTTCCTTATTGTATTTCCAGGGAACCCAGGACTTCACCTAAGCCCGAAATCTAATCACAGGGCATCGACGGCACATTTGGAATCGACAGGGAAATAAAGGAGTTTCACCTCAATATTAACGCTGTCATGATTTGGCAATTTGTAAACACTTCATTTTGTTCTTACTCGTTCGCTGTGTCTCAGATTTTAATTAAAAAAAATTTTTGCTTTAATGGCAATGATCACGCAACATAACAAAAATTCCTCTCCCCACCCAAGGCCATATCATAACTGATTCAGAAATGACATTTTCATCTTCGGCCACATCATCCATGAATGAAATCCCATTCGACCACGGTCCGACTTCTGGCACATAAACACCTTATTTGAGGTAACCCCGCCTAGCTCATAAAGGTAGCCTTCTCCAACAACAACCGAACCGCCATTCGCCAGGCGTTCCAAGAGAGCTGTTGTGACAGTTTAAACAGAAACAATGACCAAATGAAATCCTTGGCTCAAATCAACAACATGATTGATCTAAATACGAGCGTATAAAGATTGATTGTCAAACAGTTATATCGACAGTCATTCTGACGCATTTTCTAGATTTGATTTGAATTATTTCAATCAAGTGAGGCGTCGGTGACCGAGAAGTAGGCTGTTGGGATCAAAATTTCCCGCCGAATCCTAGCAAATAGCTCCTGTTTCCTTAGCGACTTTGACACGCATTTTCCCCCACTCTAACCAGGAGCAAATGGGTTCGCACTTAAAAGTTCAACGTGCGTCAAACTTGCGTCCTAACCAGGAGATGATTATTATCACCTGTTTTCTCTGAAACCGGGATATGCTCCGGGTCTATACTGTGACGGCCTTATGGATTTTTTTCACTTTACAACGAAGGGAGACAAAGAAATAAGTCATCGAGATATGAAAAACAGCCAAAGAGGATAGAAGATAATAAGATAAAGACAACTGCCTAAAGAGGACTATCTACAAACATAAAATTATGATATTCTGCATGTACATATCATGTGGAGAGGAAAGAAAATAAGGAAAACTGTAAACTTAATCACATGGTTTTGAAAGAAATAAAGTTATAACAACAACAAAACATTAAACAATACAAATTGTTAGAAGAATCCAGGATTGGGATTGCAACGTGAGAGTTATCAGCAAATCCAGGGGTAAAATGTGTTTCAGTTTAACATCACTGTGATATCCGCAACTCCCAAAATACCGAATAAACAAATATGGACAGTTTGGCAATTTTTATTTTTCTTTAACTCATTAATTGATTCTTATACATACCAGATTTTAATAATGGAGTTTTTATCCCGATTTTCCGTCACTCCTTATTGCGTTAATTGACCAAAAAAAAGGAAAAACAAATTTGTCATGCCAGAATAGGAACTCCTGTTTCCTCGAAATGGTCAGGATTTTGGTCATTCCCACCAATAAGGCAGATTTAAAAGTCCAAGGACTCAATGTTGTCCTATTATCGCACTCTAGTTTGTCATTCATTCATAATTCTAAGCCCAAATCTAATCACTAGGCTATCGACGGCAATTTGGAATCGACACTAAAGAGGATTCAAAAATCGTTTTCTGCCTTTCATATTTCATGATTCAAGACATCCATTTTTGTTCTTATCGTTCGCTGTGTCTCATGATTTTAATAAAAAAAAATACATATTTGCTTTAATGGCTTAATGATCACGTATCCAACACAAAAATGCGTCGTTTATCCATTCAGTGATCTGATTGCCATATCAGATGCATTTCAAAAAAGAAATGACCGTTTTCTTACCGTCATGGCCAGAGGGAAATCAGCATGAATGTATCACCGATTCGACCACTTCCGGATGTTCAAGCACGACTTCTGGCACATAAACACCTGATTGAGTTAACCCCGCCTCTCCAATCAAAATTGTTCTTACAACAACAACCGAAAAACCGCCATGCTTTAATGTTCAGTTTAATCAACAACGATTATCTAAATACGAGCGTATACATGTGATTGTTTATTGTCAAACAGTTAACTCGACAGTCATTCTGACATTTTCTTACCAAGAACAAGTGAGGTCGTCGACCACTGACCGGATGTTGGCAAATAAGACTTGGGATCGCCATTGAACATCTCAGATTTTGATCTGCCCCCCGTCCATCCAGCTCTTCATCTTTCTCCAAGCTTCTTCGAGGGGTCCTCTGACCAGGAGGCAAATGGGTCCCACTCTGAGGGCTATTGGGATGATCAATCCCCACTGTAACCAACTTGAATCTTAAATCTGGGATATTGATTGATGTTTCTTTCTTGAAGCGTTGTTTGATATCAAAATGTTTTGCTTTCAAGACATTTGTTTTGAAAATGCTCATCTGCAGATGGGCTGTTCAGCACTTAAAGAAAGCAGCTAGAATTTGAGTTTTGTTTTAATTGACTTTCTATTTTTCAGTGATCCAAATTTTCTCTTTTGTTAACCTTTCTTTGATCTCATCTTCAGAATTTCCATTTTGAGTAATTTTTTTCCCATAAAGCAGGTATCTAGTTTCAAGTTTCACAGCCAAAGAGTTGAAATCATTTTTGTTTTTCCAAGACTTAATTAACCAGGAGATTTATTATCATTTTTGTTTCAACTGCCTACTAAAGTTAAGGAGGACTATCTACAAACATACCTCTAAATTATGAATATTCTGCATGTACATCCAATCATAGAAAGTCATTATTTCACACCATATAATCATGTTTTTGAAAGAAATAAAGTTATAATCAGCAACAAAACTATTACAATAGTATCGTTAAGTTGTGACTATCTTTTTCAAAATCTATAAAATTTGAGTACAGGGGGCATGATCCATTCTTGGCATTGTTCAAAAATTTGTCCAAGAGTAATATATGGTTTGAAAGAAAATAAGGAAATCCTTCTTGCTGTTTCAAGTTTTGTTTAACTGTAGGGTTTCACTGCGGTTTAGTAATAGAAAATAAAAATTATACATTATTATTTGAATAAACAAATTTTGGTAGTTTGACGATGAGAATCTAGTTTGGCATTGCTTTTCTCCAACTTGAAATATGAGTAATATCCAAACATTGTGGTTCATTTGAACTCTAAATTGCCTTTTTTTTATTTTAAGTTGGGGGTAGCAATACCAAGATTTTCTGGCATAATGGTGCGGAGTTTTCTATGACAACTCAAAGTGAGATCTGTTCATTTGGTCAGCTTCCTCGATATTTCCTTGTGTCCTTGATCGGTGTGTCATTTTCTATGCCCTTTGAAAGTTTTTTACTGTCAATAATGGAGTCTGTTTATGACTTGAGCTTGAGACTTGCTTTTTCTGCTTATTTCATTTTTCTTGTCCCAATTGACTGAAAAGGAGAAACAAATTTGTCTAGCATCACGTAAATTCATTTGGAACATAATGTATTGCCTCTGTAAATGGTCATGGCATTGTTCATGGGATACATTCCACCAATAAGGAAGTTATTATATTACTTCATGAACAAAGAACACAAATGAAGACATCAACTGTAGCCAAATTCAACAATCTTTGTCTTCCTTAATTTTATACGATTTTAGCAGTCAGGAGCTCATGGTCACTTGCAACATCGGCTCCCCTTCTTGTTCTCACATCCAACAGTGATGTCTTGCATTTCTTATTGATAGTGATGTGGTCAATTTCGTTTTTAGTTTTTCCGTCTGGAGAGGTCCATGTATATTTGTGGATGTCTCTATGCTTAAAGATGGTTCCTCGAATGATTAAATTGTTTTCTGCGCAAAATTCCGCCAAACGTTCTCCATTGTCATTCATGTCTGCAGCTAATCCTTCACGTCCCATTATGTGTTCTCTTTGATTATTAACTTTTCCAACTTCGGCGTTTAAATCACCAAGAACAATAGGTAGATCATGTCTTGGGGTCTTTTGTACTGTGCTGTTATGTCTTTCTTTAAACTGTTCTTTGTCCTCCTCACTTTTGTCTTATTGTGGGGCGTAACACACGATAGTGGTCATCTTTGCGTATTTAGAATTAAACCTAGCTTTCAGCAATCTTTCACCCATGGGTTCCCATTCCAACAAAGTCTTTTTTGCCGTTTTTGATAGTATCATGGCAACTCCATTCATATGTTGATTGTCTTATCTTCCTGAGTATAGGATTGTATGACCAGTAGCGAGATCTCTTTTGCCATTGTCAGTCCATCGTGATTCGCATATAGACAGAATATCTATTTTATATTTGTCCATTTCATTTATTGTCTGCGCAAGTTTTCCTGTCTGGTAAAGTGTGCGCACATTCCAGACATAGTCTGCCAACCAAAGTTGTTTTGGATTCAGCTTCCTTTCGGCTTTGGCCCTCACCCATCATTGGTACAGCGTTCTGGATCGCCAGTCCAGTCTGGTTTTGTTGAGCTGCGGATCCAGAACTCTGTGTGTCAGTCTTTCCTTCTCCTGTCTTCTTATATTTTAATCCATTGTCGGTTTCTGTAACATTGTATTTTTACAAGATAGGGGCGTTAACCCTATGCCTAACCCCCATCCTGGAGGACCAGGATTTATTTTGGAGATTCACTTCTAGACAGGTAGCTTTCCCAAGCTCATGAGCCCTGTCTGCCCATGCTTTGCCCATGGTTTGAAATCGGAGTTTTCCTTCTCTAGACAAACTGCCTGTACTGGTTAACACCTACTAGCCACCTCACAGGACATCTAGAGCTTTTTCTAAGGGCTGGGTTCCCATTCTGCAACCCCACTCCGTCCTCATTCACTAACGCCAGTTTTGTCCACGACTGCTTATTCGGTATTCGCAGCTGACCTCTATATCTAGAGGCTGTTCCACTATCCGCAACCTGGGGACGCATCTGGTAGGGGATAGTCGCCCCCGCCTACCTATTACTGACTATATTATTATTATAATTATAGTTTTTTGGTGCGTTCTGTCATATATAGGGAAGGAAGTCCACATGCAAGGTACCAAAGAACAGCTCGCAATGAATCATTATCAATTGGAATGGTGACCTCTTAAGAGTTGTATTAACCATGTGTTAAAAAAAAACCCAAAGCAAGAGATATGTGTGTAACAGTTGAGGCCAGTGTGGTGACACACACAAACCAAGAAACATTATGACCATTTGTGGCCGTCGACCTTGCCGTTTTTATCACACACCACCGCGGCCCCCATCAACACTCGTCACTATACCAACTGACCACCGACTCGTCCCGCCTCCCCCCTCCCCCGCGACCACCCCCCCCCCATCCCCGAGGAACATATTCTCACAGAACCCAAAACAACTCAAATGCAAGTGGGTCTAATATCACCCCAACAAATACACACAGTAGTGTTTCTAGCAACGAATGAAATAGATATTGCTGGGCCTACATCATTGCAGCAAAGCACACTCAGCACACCAGGAAACAACACATCTTACGGAGAAGTCCTGAAATATTCACTACTTGCAAACAAACCAAAACTTATCCATGCACATTCATATCTCCTCCCATTAGAGCTCAATTCGAGAAAAACATTAAGATTATAAATGTCAACTACCAGTCCGTGCTTCTTTTCTTAACATAACTGACAGCGTAAAGCCAGACATTATTTAAACGGCTCCGAATCGAGGCTGGATCCATCAATCAAAGATGATACGTTTTAAATTCCCACCTAACTTCACTATCTATCGCAAAGATTACCATCTTTATGGTGGTGGTGTATTTAAAGCCATACGCCAGGAATACATAAACTCAGTGGTTACTGAACTGTAAGAAAGGTGTGAAATTATATGGCCAAAAATAGAAATTGGGATGCAAAACACTCTACATATGTAATATAATTATAGTAATAGTAGAACCTTTTTCGTCAAAACTTCAAGGCGCTTTACAATAAAAGTTGAAATGTTCTTTAAAAGATACATTCAAATTTTAATGTCGCATTTCAGACACACTCACATTAATAAAACATTATTAAAATTGGGCATTGTGTACAATGCAATTCAATCATTTACAGAAGGTATTTCCTAAAATGATGTGTTTTAAGTAGTTTTTTTAAAAACATTTCAAGACTGGTTGCAATCCTCACAGATGGAGGTAAAGCATTCCATATTTGTGGTCCAATTTTGCCAAAACTTCTTTCTCCAAAACATTTCAAATTTTTGAAATTGTCTATAATTTAGAATTTTGAGATCTTAATTCAAATGTTCATCTATCACTCAAACGTAAGCGACGAAGAAAGCCTATGACTTTACAAATTCTATAGATAAACTTAGCGCCGTCACCAATTGCATATTCATTATTGGTGGGGATTTTAAATTCCCAGGACGGAACTGGAAGAATAAAAGTCTCAAGGAAAACACTCCATATACACAATTACACTATCCTTTTGGCAATGCCTTTGATGATTGTGCGCTAACACAACTTATTGAACACTCCACTCGTCTAGGTAACACCTTGGACCTGATGATTACAAGCAACCTAGTCTAGTCAGCCAACAGGAAGTCTTCCCAGGCATATCATATCATAATGCCGTTTACATTGAGATTGATATAAACCCTGAAAAGAACAAACAGAAACCAAGAAATTACCGTTGTACAAAAAAACAAAATGAGATAACTTAAGACTACTAAGAGCATACATTGACAAAATGGCAAGAGAACTTGAAAGCAGTAAAACACTTAACATCGAAGAACTGTGGCTAAAATTCAAACTCGTTTTAAAATCGGGAATTTATAGACCACATTCCCCATAAACTTTGTAAAGCAAAGAATAGTCAGCCATGGATCAATAACAACATAAAGCAGATGACCAAAGAGAGAGAGAGAGTTACTACAAAAATCATATACAGACTAACGATCCGAAACACAAAGAAAAATACAAGCTTTTGAAATATCAAGTTTAGAGAGAGTTGAGAACACAATACTGGAACTACATGGAATATATGCTTCGTCCTGATGAATCTGGAAACTGTTTGGCAGGATCGTTTGTATCTGAATCCATGTTGCATGACATACAGAATACCATGTCTGTCTGAGTACTTCATGATGTGATTGACTACAATGTGTTCCAAGTATAAGGAGCTGTTGTCTTGTGAGAAGAAGAGCAACGCACTTTAACAGTATCATTCCAATCTCTAGCATTAAAAAATACAGAAAATTGTCATTCTACCCAAGAACTATAATAGACTGGAACGCCTTGTCAAAAAAGAATTGCATCCGCATCCACTTTTTTAAAGTGGATGGGATGCAATTTTTGGCAAGGCGTTCCAGTACACCTAATATCTCATTCTCCATCAACAATATAAATTATATCCTCAGCCATTGTCTATTAATTTCCAACATTGATTACAACATATCAGAATCTTCAAATGTAAAGGAGGACATTACATGGCAGAATTATCTGAGATTTGACACACCTAAATAAGCATGAATAGTTAAGACTGTGACTGGGTCTATGACTTTAAGTTAATTTAAAGTGTAAATCGCAGCAGTCAAAGATCTTTATTGCTAATACCATTCTCAAACCTAAACAACTAATTGATGATATTTAAGACAATTCATATCGAAAAGCAAGATTACATCACCCAAATCACACAGCATACTGTACCGAAAACACAGTCAGCATACACAATTTTGCAAGGAGGAGAATACGAGAAACGGATATATACAATCAATGGTCACGTGAAAGATTGTTTTAAATTTAAGGTTTAACAGTATCACAGATTATTCAACCTTACAGTTCTTAGATCAAATCGAATGGCACATTCACATACGCACCAACAGGCGTGATTATTTTTAATGGTTTATGAGTCATATCCCATTGAAATGCAATATGCATCAGACCATCTTTTGTAGGCATTTATGCAAAGGCGTTCTTTGCATAACTTGCAATTAGCGATTGTTTGTTGCTAGGTTGATTGATGATGATTGATGATTAGGTGACGTCCATCCGCTGCAGGATGCAACCCTCCGCAGATTCCTTCCAGCGAGTTTCGTTCCTTGTTTTTCCTCTGCCACGTTGTCCCCATGTATTTTCTCATATTCTTATGCCATCTTGTTGGTGGTCTTCATGGGTTTCTTTGTCCATTGTTTGGCTGCCACTCAGTACATCTTTTTGTCCATATATTGTCTTTAAATCTTGCTATATGACCAGCCCATTTCTATTTTGCCTGAGTGAGTATTTTGAGGACGTCAGTGGCCCTTGTTTCGTTTTGGGTTTTTTATTCCCATACAAAACATCATATCTTGGAGTCTGATATGTATCATTTTTCTCTTCATCGCTCTCTGGGTGGCTTGCAGTTTCCTTGCTAGTTTCTTCGATGGGGATACATGTCACAATGGGTAGCACACATTGATTGAATACTCTTCTTTTTATAGACAATTGGAGATCTTTGGTTTTGAACAAAATCTCTGTTTTCCCAAAAGTGTATCAGGTATTTTGTATTCTTGTTTTCGTTTCTTCTTCAGTTTGTTTTTGACTACTGCTTTTTGTTCGAGGTATGTATACTCTGCCTATCTTTCAATGAAATAATTTTCTGTTTTCATGCTTTTATCTCTTTGTCTCACTCGAAGTTACACATTATGTTATCTTTCTTTTGTGGTTAGACAGCCTAGTTAAACTATTCATTAACAATTGAAAAATAGAAAGAGTGTGATTGTGCATGGGTTGTGACCTAAAGTATTAATGTACTGGACTTATACACGAAATTCTAGTCCAAAAATTGATTCTTGCATTGGCATAAAATGCAGTCTTCAATCAGTAACATTGCACCATGAATAATCTAAAACAAGCTCCACACCTACTCTTTCATAATGGTAATAAAGATATGCTGTAAAAAGATTTTGAAAGAAGGTTAACCGTGCTGTACAACAAAAATACCAACTATGGTAATTAAACTCACAGATGAATCTGTATGAGAGGTATACAACAACGGGCGATGCCTTCAGGAATTCATGATGATGGAAAAGTGAGGCAACCTAGAGGAATTTTACCTTCGTTTCTATGAGTGCATGAGTTTCGCCCTTGCGATCAGGAATTATTTTGAGCATTTATTAGTAGGATAATACATTGTGTAATCTATTCGGAGACTTCTGAACGTATGAACGGGGAAAAAAACATTTTCCTGTAAAATTCAGCGACAAAATATCTAAGTGCTCTGTGGATATGTCAATTCTTTATTATTGGGGTCAATGAAAAGCTCAGCCAATATATCTAAAACGTGACCCGCTAGTATCCCCTGGGCATTATTTTTGGCTTGTCTTCATCAGTGGAGATACGTGTTATACTGCACAGTTAGGGATTGGCTTGGTTTTCAGTGATACAAATGTGAATAACGTCTTGAATTTTAACACTAAGACATCAATTTGGAAAGATGTTTTATGGTTTTCTTAGTTAATAGTAAGTGGAAGGATGGGCGTCACAGGCCTAGCTGTGGGCTGTCGGTTTCAAAATATTGAGGTCATGGGTTCAAATTCTAATTTCGCTATTACCGCCATTGGGTAAAAAAACACTTGACCCATGTTATTTGACTTCTACAAGTTGACTTAGATAACATTTAATGTCTTCGGAACTTCCAAACGGGAGAAATAGAGCGCTGACTTAAAACCCATTTTTCCGATTGTTTATTATGTCCTTATTTTCTTTTTTGTCACCTTAGTGATTTTTTAAACACCTCCTTTCAGTTCCTATTACTTTGCTCGACTACTTTTTAGTAATTGTAGCACGTGGCTGTCCGACCACACGTTTGTCCAGGTGACTCTTGTGCTTAGTGACATTGTGTTGGTGCAACAATGGCGACCATTGTCCAAGAGCTTCGTCTACTTTTGTATTATCATAAATTGCATCAAAGTTGTTGTTTAACTTGTCGTTATAATATTTTGTAGACACCATCCTAAATATGTACTTATTATCATCTGCTTTTGGTACTTTCTTACTCTTGTACTTCCTGTTTAAACTTTTGCAGATGTAGGTTACGTGTAGAGTCTATATATATGTTCTCTTACTATATGCCACAGGAATGTTAGCAACATTTTCAAAATACTTCTGTTGATCTACATTGGCAATGAAAAGTTTCTTGTTGACATCGAAAGACAATCCTAGTAAAGCCGTAAAAATAATTTCGATAGTGG
Organism: Doris montereyensis; assembly: GCA_037039925.1. Classification (NCBI taxonomy): domain Eukaryota; kingdom Metazoa; phylum Mollusca; class Gastropoda; order Nudibranchia; family Dorididae; genus Doris; species Doris montereyensis. The sequence goes on along the minus strand of JAXRKP010000061.1, from coordinate 459,284 downwards.
CGTGTCTTCCACTGAACAGGGTGTACCATACATAATCATACATTAGCTTCAGATCCATCCCTCCATAATAAGAACCGTAAAAGATTTGTTTTTGAAATTACAAACTATTTACTATCTATATCAACATCAACCATAATTCATGAGTAAAACTCTGAAAACGACATCAACAACATCATCACCACCAATACCACCACCAACAGCAACAGCAACAACATCAACAACAACAACAAAAGTAGGAGACTAAGGGTGATTCTTTTTTTAAGTAGTTGCCATGATGACACCCACATCACTTGCTCAAGAAATTGCTTCATAACGTTATGACAAGGATATATTATAAATATGATAGGGGATAAAAGGCATGTACCAATACTGTGTCGTGCGATAATGACGACATGTTGACTTGAAACGTTAAATACAGTTGATGTCATTTTCGTATAAAAGCAATACGTTCCTCACATCAGATAATAGCATCATGATAACACTAAAACAAATAGCAAACTTAACTTTTCAGCATGAAAGATGAAATAAGAATGTTCTATTTTTTAAATTGCTCTTGATAATAGTCAATTCACTTTCAAATGGGTTTTCAAGTTGTCTAAATGACTCAGACCGTATCATGTGTATCATGAATTGGCCCTATGCATACAACACAAACTTCACATCTTCACACATATTAAGTTATTGAGGAATTTCTGTAGTAGTTTTTAAATTGTGTATAAAGGATAAAGAAGGGTTGTCTTGGGGTTTTTCTCTCACGGCTCTTGAACAACACAATAACAACACAGGTTGACTTCTGGTGAACTAAAGTGGTTGAGAAGACTACAGAATTTGGAAGTAATCTGAACACAATGAAATGAACGAAAAAAAACCACGACATGAACAATTGTGTCCATCAATGTCCAGGCGGACTGTAATTTCTCCTACGTTTGTATAGTATGTGTTTTGCGCTCCATGATTTTGGACCTTTTGAGTATCTGGTAAGCAATTGGTTTACCATAAAGATTTACTCAGATTACTGAAAAGCCTTTTGCACATGCATCTTAGTTGAGTTTGGGATTTTTTCAAAGCTACGAAAACGTCTGCCAAAGGTTCATTACTTTTGTGTGTTTACCAGTTCGTGAGATTATATTGTGCGAATATGTAGATTCTGTAAATATGTGATGACTGCCTTCACTGCTTATCAATCTGAACTCCCCATACTGTAAATTCATTTGATTGCAATTACATTGTATACCCTAATATATGTGTGTGACTAGCTTGATTTATAACGTCTAGTCGTATGCTTACTAACCCTTGAGAAACTTGATAAAGATACAATATTACTCGCAATATCAGCTCACTGTTGTGTCATAATTAACCCTTGTTCAAGCTTTACTTGCGGCTGCGGTGGCCGAGCGGTTAGATTATTGAATTGGGGATCATAAGGTGCCGGGTTCGAATCCTAGCACAGCTAGGTCCGACGTTGTGTTCCTTGGAAAATATACTTAACACGCATTTCCCCCACTCTTCCCAGGTGCAACTATGTACAAGCACTAGCTTGGGAGAAAAACACTTGCGTCAGACTAGCGTCTTGGTCAGAAGGTGAATCACCTGTTCCGCTTCACGCTATTGAAACCGGCATAAGCTCCGACTCTATGGGCGTAACGGCCTTAAAGGATCTTCTTTTTTTACAAATTTTATGTGCCGCATACGCACATTGCAACTATCTTCAATTTTAAAAGTACCATAACACGAAAAGTGCTTGTGTTTAAGCATGGATGGTGCTATAAAATTTATTATAATACTTTCTCATTAGCATTGTTTAATGTCACGGAATTGCTACGGTGCTATTCTTGAGATAAGAGACGCCTGACCTTGAGTTATGGACGCATTGCCTTGACCATGGCCGAATTTTGTATGCACTGTGCATAGGGACAACTTTTTGTGATGATCAAAAGCTAAGAGACGAAATAATGTTAATAATCAAGCTTCATTCTGCCGCTTTCTAACTAAATGTAACCTAAATCTAGATGTAAATCTAAATGTGTAATGTTTTTTGTACAAATTATGGATGGATACATTTCGAAAATAGACAAAAATACAACTGGCTTCGAGCTTGACTTAATTAAAATAAACCTCTTGTAACACCACTTTTAAATCACTAGATTACAGTAAATCTAAATGTGTAATGTTTTTTTGTACAAATTATGATACAAAACATTTCGAGGAAATAGACACCACTTTTAACAGCACTGGTTATAACAGGCAACTGGCTAAAAAATAAAACTGTCGCCGCCACCCCCCCCCCAATCCCTTTTCTCTTTCCTTTGCTTGACTTAATTAAAATAAACCTCTTGTAACAGGGATGGGGAAAGGGAAAACTGTTTATTACAGGACTCTGTCCACGTGGAAAGTACACCAGAGAAGCACAAACGAGTGTATACTGTAGATTAATGTAGAATTGACCTAATGTTTTTCTATACCGACATTACTCAGACCCAATGCAGGTGTTTGGTGTGCACGATAGGCCTATAAAAGAGACAGAGCAGAAGGGAGGGGGTGTATCTAGTACATCACGATTGCTGGCCTACCATTGGCTAATGTTGTATGATGCAGCTATGCACATAATTATAACGTTTGGGTCATTTCCTTGCTTATAACAGGAATCGTTGATAACATGACAATTATACCCCATCGATCTTGTTATAACCAGTTTCCACTGCAGGCCAATATCAACTAAAGACGAGGTCCAAGATTTCATTGACAGTCAGAAAAAATTATATAGGCGTGTGCACAGATCGTAGATCTAGATCTAGTTCATGATCTAGCTAGGTCTACATTATTATTTGACAAAATTTGACATTTACTTCCATACGCGCATTAATTTATTTCCATAGTTCTGTATTAAAAATGCTACAGTTGAAACAAACTTCATTTGATTTCTTTAACTATCTTAGATTTGCATTGAAGATTGAATTTGAATTTATTGTTTTTAGAGTGTTCTTAAACAGTTTTTGATGTAAATCGGTACATACATACGCCGTTAAAGTGTGATAGATGTGATCAGGGTGGTTTTGATGAGGATGAATTTACAACGATGATGTTTGATGATGATGATGGTTATCATGATGATAATAATGATGATGATGGTGATCATGATGATAATGATGATGATAGTGGTGATCATGATGGTAATAATGATGATGATGGTGATCATGATGATAATGATGATGATGATGGTGGTGATGGTGGTACTTGTGATTAGATGATGTTGGTGATGATGACGATGATAATGATAAATCACACGTGGCATTACATTGTCATTTTGATGTAGAATCTCTTGTGGTATTTGCATCTGTTTGAGTGACGGACAAAGGAATTCTTTAATCTGTCATTCGACATTTGATTTCTGTAACTATCTTAGATTTGCATGAAGATTGAATTTGAATTTATTGTTTTTAGAGTGTCTGATGGTACATACATACGATGATAGATGTGATCAGGTGGTTTTGATGAGGATGAATTTACAACGATGATGTTTGATGATGATGATGGTTATCATGATGATAATAATGATGATGATGGTGATCTTGATTGATGATGATAGTGGTGATCATGATGGTAATAATGATGATGATGGTGATCATGATGATAATGATGATGATGATGGTGGTGATGGTGGTACTTGTGATTAGATGATGTTGGTGATGATGACGATGATAATGATAAATCACACGTGGCATTACATTGTCATTTTGAGTTTTGTTTAACTCTGTTTGAGTGATGGACAAAGGAATTTGTTCGACATTTGTATGAGAGAAGTGTACCACTGTCTGTTCTATCGTTTGTATAATGGGTGTCTTGTGTCTTCAAGGATGTTGTCTACTTTTGACAGACATTTTTTTTGAGTAAATGCTTATTGTAAACACCTCTATGTTTTGGAGTTTGTTAAATTGAAAAGAGAGAAAATATCAAAGGATTTCGCTTCTTTGAGAGAGAATGTGACTATGCACAAAGATAAAATTTCAGATTTGTTGAGTCGTTACAAATATAATGGCGCTGTATTTGGTTTGACCATAACTCGATGAACGAAAACAGAGTTATGATCCACTTTGGCATATATTATAATACAGTTTTTGGTTGCAGTGACAACTGCCTGTCTCGCTGAGTTAAATAATAATTATATCCGCATGTTACAGCATATTAATGAGTCAACGTTATCTGTTTCCTTTTACTCCTCGATTAAATACCTATTAATACATGTCAAAATAGTGATGACCCCGAAGACCTAGCATGGGGTCATTCACTGCTACGTGACCTTGCTATAGGTAGCAAGAGAGAAGAGGAGAAAACTGAGACTAGTGAGACATACCAAACATACACACTGTCCAAACATGTAAGTATTACATGTATTATACGTGACTGCAGTTGTCAAGCGGTATCTACGGCACACATCATTCCACAAAATGAGGAAAGGATTTCTTAGTTGCTTCCTGTGAAATACGTTGGTGCATCTTTGTAAATCTGTTTAAGATCGAGTGGCGCCACCTGGATTGGCGAGTTTGGGACCAAAATGTCGTGTTTCTGTTCTTTGCATATTCGGATAGGAACGATCATGTATCTACACGTTTAGGGCAGAGAACTATCCATATGACGTATAATTGTTTTGTTACAAAACATTTAGTAGGCGAGGTTAGACTTAAAAACAGTCAAAACTTTGACTTCAATTACCTAACATTGACTGAGAAGATGGCACTGAAAACCTGCGTGTAATGGCGGCTAATTGCTAAAAGTGGCAACACCAGTTTCGCTTGGCTTTCGCGAAGACCCCACGCCGATTTGGCCTAGCGCTGAGTGACGTTAAAGGCGTTGAGCGTCGGCGTGTACGTAAACATGTGCACAAGCATAGGAATAGAAGGTTTTTTTTTAAATGGTCAGTTTGACGTCTGTTTTCTCAATAAAGCTAAATTTACAATCCCCTTTACATTAGTAACAATGCCAGAGACTGTCGAAATAGTAAAGGTGCTGCTACAAGAAGGGAAACCTGCCTGAAGTGTTTGCTTTATGTCATTTTCTTTTAAGTTTTTGACATGCAGTTTTTTCGAAAAGTAGTTTTTTTACACTAAAATTCCATCTTCTCCGTCATTTGCCAACCGATTTGTTTGATATTTGGCACACAGGTTCTTCTTATCAATGTTATTTTCTTATATTACATCATGTACATTTTTTCTGATAGATTACACTGTGCTGATTAAAATGAGTACCAAATTGCTATATTTTAGACAAAATTAGTGGCTTTTATGGTTTAAACAATGTGTTGAAAATTAGGTCGGTATTGTATCTAAAAAAATTGTAAAAATTCAGAGAATCGATACCTAGCTTATTTTATGGTATCAATGTGAAGGAAGTGAACGGCTCCCCAATAATAAAATAAACTAATTTGTCCGATTTTGGGCACAAATATCCTTCTCAGGACCCCTCCCTAAGATACCATATAAAATGTAATGTATCATATTCACAATTTTGCATGCATGTCGCCATCCATAACTCACTCATGCCAGGGGATGATAATGCTCCACCAGCCTTAGTACATTGTAACCTCTTTTTTTATTATCAGAATTATTTATAACATAACAGAGCCGGAAACGACGTTTCGTCATGCCAGCAGCCGGTAAGTACAGGGATTTGTCAGTGTACATGTGCTTGGTTTGTACATATTTATAACTTGTAATGTTCTTTTTCTATCTTATGGATATTATACTCAAAACATAAATTCTCAATGGAGAAAATGTAGTTATATGTATCCTATGCTTCTAATGACATTATTTCACAAAAGATGGTTCGTTTGTTAGCGAACGTATATGCGTTTTGAACCTATTGTTTTCTTTTTTTTCTCTCGTCAAAGTACGTCCTTGTGGTTTGTATTTATTGTTGCAATTATATGTTATTGCATGTGTGATAAAGTAACTAATGTTTCGAAACTTTAATCCTTTCTCCTGCATAAGTTTCCATATTTCAGTTCGTTGCATGGTCTTACTCTACTATTCAATCACTGTCTTTCAAGCAGACATTTTTTCTCGTGTCGAGTTTCACACTCCCTTATTTATTTTCTCACGTCGTGCGTGTGTTTGTGTGAACGAGGCTTCTTTTGTTACTACTATGGTCTTCCCGGTCTTTATTCCTGTTTTTCGTTGTTTTATCTCAGCAACTTTTTAGTTTTTGTTTCTTTTTATCTGGTAGAGAAATCCTTTAACACGTCTAATGATAAATATTGTGCCCATCTCTCTTATCGAATGAGGAATTAATGGAGCAAAAATTTGAATAAAACATGTGTCACGTGATGATCAAAGATAATGATGGAGAGGATGTCAGAGGCGAATGGAAAACTAACTACATGGCAGACCGGTCGGCGGTTTATGTGAATTGAGCTTCCACAGGAAACTCTTCGTGAAAAGAATAAGATGTGTCCTCTCTTATTGCAAAGACAAGATGTCGGCCTCTCAACCAAAATGTCGTCGGTTCAAGCCCCGGAAGGTTGAACAGATTTCTCGAGTGTTGTTGAGTAAAATTTACCCCTTGGTCCAAATCGACGCCTAGTCCCATCGGAGACGGACGATACAAAGGAGGGTATGTGAGCAAACCACAATACTCAGTGCACGTTAAAGATCCCTTGGCTGTTTATAGGGCAGTCCGGGCAAAATTAAAAATCCTACTAAAATCCCTGAGATCACCATAGTTGTGGATATGGATGAAATCAAATCAAATCCATCGTAAGGAAAGGCTTCGCAACAATATGTAGACGACACTTTGAAAGGCAGCTATTTGCAAAAGTTTGTCCCAATTAGGAGATCTGTCCCATGTTGAATAAAGGGTCACAAAAAGTGGATTACCCATATCAAGATGACCAACCTTAGCTGGAAAAGAGGAAGAGGACACACCAGCTGATGATGGATCGGAAAGCGAAGCGAAGAGTGACACGTCGAAGGAAGAAGCGGAAAAGGGCTTACAGGGAGTAAACAGACAGGTAGACGAAGCAAACAGGAAAGAACAACACGAAATTACAATTTAAAAAAGGCTCCAATAAATTCGGATCAAATGTACAAAAAGCGAAGTCCCGAAAGTGCACTCACATCATTATCATTCATATCACGAGGGTGAGTTCGCATTGTCAAAAGACCGTCTCTCCATTAACATACAGACAGCAAGACATGGTTCAACCAGCTCAGTGAACTCGCATCGATCAAATAGGGAACATTATGTAAAATAAAGATAGCGAAACAATAAAAACACGGTTATCCTAGACATAGGAAGATATTACTTTAGAATAGCCTCTTTACAATCATGGCTCCAAATACCTTTTTTAACTTGGAATGATCGTGGCTTGATCAAAACAAAAAAAAGAAAGAAATACAATTTTTGGCAAGAAAATAATAACATTATGACCATTCAAGAAACATAATATCTTCCTCAAGATGACCTACCAATAATAGAATCGAAATGAGAATAACAGAATCAAAGCAAATTCGCGAATCCCTCCCAGTACCTTTTTGCAGATCACATCCAAAATTAAAGGAATTGCTTATAACCCATGTGCCACTTTTCACAAAACCGTGAACAATTTTCGAGTTACATTACTAACAAACAAGCAGATAATAAAGTTCCATGTCAAAGTTAAACATTAAATGATAGGCAAGACAGTATCACCGTCAACAATAATAACAACAACAACAGTAACAGTAACAGCAAAGAAAAAAATAAGCGATGGAGAAATGGAAATTATGACATTAATGTCTCTTACTAAGATTATCTCTTGTGAGCGTTTGTAACGCCAACTTTAGAGGTTTGCTGCTTCTCTCGTTCATATTTTTGACAGCATACTTTGCTTCCTGTGATGTAGACATATTCTCTTTACTTTTCATTTGAGCTCGAAATCACAATTTTTAGTGTAATGTCTTTTACATGTATTTACAATACTTTCATGATATGACATAAGATAAGATAATATTTGTTATTGTCCCAAAATACAGGCACACACAGTTCCCAACCTCATCATTGTTCCTTACCTATTCCTATTTTAACAGGTTTGTTGGAGCGCCTGGCAAATGGCGGTAATGTTGTTGTTGGCGAAGGCTACCTTTTTGAGTTGGAGAGGCGGGGTTACCTCAAAGCAGGTGCTTTTGTGCCAGAGGTCGTGCTTGAACATCCGAAGTGGTCGAATCGGTGACCAGAGATTTTATTTATGCTGGCAGTGATGTGGCCTTGGCCACGACGGTGAGATTGAACGTTTTCCACAAGGGTTTTTAACCTGCACACAAACATGACAACGAAGCCTTCAACTTGTAATGCATTGAAATTCTATTTTGTGATCCTAACGATCCGTGCATGTGGTGAAGGATGTGATACACAGCTTTCCCCTGTCCCTGATAAAAAAAATTATAGGAAAGGAGAATGTTTTGCTCTGGTTGGTTGGGTTTTTTTCTTTCTTTCAATAAATAGCTGTTTGGCTGTCCAACCGTAAAATTTTACACCGTTCATGATATATTGTTTATTCATTTATTTCTTTTATGTATTCAAGGTAAACCATAATTCTCGCTGTTTCTACATTAGTCTGTAATAAGAGAACAACATAATGTAAAAGTTCAAAGATTTGAATGATACATTTCTTTTTATCCGCTAAAGAAATCCAATGTGTATTGTTGATGACCAGAAGAAGAAAAAATTATTGGTCCATGATGTTATTTTAGTCAACTTTATACAATATAAGAAACTGAATTTAGAATTTTGTTTTTGCACTGGACTTATATTTGTTTGTCCCCTTTATTTAATTGTTGAATCTTTTCCTCACAGTATTATGGGAACAGAGAGAAGCTCCGATTAATAGGACGAGAAAACGACCTTGAACGTATGAATCGTAAGGCCTTGGAGATCGCTGCTAAAGTTGCTAAGGAAACAGGAACTATTCTTGCAGGCAATATTGCTAACACTACGGTCTATGATCACAAAGACGAGGAAAAGATTCGAAAAACTGAATGCATTTTCAAGGTATTAATTGACCAAACATATTGTTGTTTTTTTCCTTTAAAAAAGATGTCGAAACGGTCGAGAAAATTGAAAGATGTCAGTGCTTACAATGTTGAGATTATTTATGGGTTTAGTTTGTTTGTTTCTTCGAAGTAACCCTGTCCACCATGGCGGTGATCTCAGGGTTCGTAGCTGATTAATATTACTGACGACTGTCCAAGTACAACTTAAAGCACTTTAAGAAATCAAATGGGTTTAGTAAAAACACATACGTTTTGATGCAA
>JAXRKP010000061.1:445000-447500 GCA_037039925.1 Doris montereyensis | reverse complement strand
AGATAGATAGATACATAGATAGATAGATAGATAGATAGATAGATACATAGATACATAAATACATAGATACATAGATACATAGATACATAGATAGATAGATAGATAGATAGATATATAGATAGATAGATAGATAGATAGGTAGATAGATAGATAGATAGATAGATAGATAGATAGATAGATAGATAGATAGATAGAGATAGATAGATAGATAGATAGATAGATAGATAGATAGATAGATAGATAGATAGATAGATAGATAGACAGATTGATAGCTAGATAGATAGGTAGCTAGATAGCTAGAAAGGTAGATAGATAGATAGATAGATACATACATACATACATACATACATACATACATACATACATAGATACATACATACATACATACATACATACATACATACATACCATACAACATACATACATTTGTACATTTGTAGTATTCTAGGCACTTTTTTAACTTTGAAAAGTTCAGAATTACTTGACCATGTCGTTAGCTGTGTTTGATATTTATAGTTCCAGCTGTCGTGACACTGTCAGTTGCTGGTAACGGCATCACAACAGAAGGAATGCCTCTTGTGCAGGCATGTCGAAGGCTTGAGGACAAGGGGGCAGACGTGGTGGGGTTAAACTGTTGGCGAGGACCAGCGTCCATGTTACCTGTCATCAGAGAAGTCAGGCAAGCGTGCAAAGTGAGTAACGTGACTGGATATAACTGCTAGTACTGCTATGCTAGTCATGACGGAATTTGCACAACATAGTGTTGACGAAACTAATAAATTGTAATGTTTGAAGTGTAGCTGGTAGAGTTCCCGGGCTGTGTACAGGGGAATAGGCGGTCCCGCCCTCCACAAGTCTCATGCTGCCTTGCAGGCGGGTCTTGGTGACCAAAGGCTAAGGAGTTAACCCTGACACTGACAGAAAATAACAACCTACTGCTTTGCGGGCTGGTTTTGAGCAACCAAAGGCTAAGGGATTTAACCATGACAGAAAATAACAAGGCCTGGTAGGGGTCCTCAAGGTGGCAGCCCCACCATCTACCTAGGGTACAGTGGGCCAATCCCTTGCTTATCCAAAACCAAACTGATTCAAAGAAGTACATATAATGATATACCCGGTTTGAACTTTCGAAGACGACTCTGGAAAAGAAGACGGACTATGATTTTTAGAACATGGAATTGGAATGTTAGGGCAATAAATGGAAAAGAGTTAGAATTAGTTGAAGAAATGGAAACATTCAAAGCAGACATTTTGGCCATTACAGAAAGAAAGAAAAAAAGACAAGGAATAGACAATGTAGGACCAAATCATACTTTAATCTTCTCAGGAGTAGATGCCAAAGATAGAGCTAGAGCAGGAATAGACCTCCTAATGCATAAAAGGCAAGAAAAACAACTAGAAATGGAAATTTATAAGCCCGCGGCTATTAGAGGTAAATATTAATCCAAAAGGAAGAGAAATTAAATTATTAATAGCATATGGACCAAACGAAGATGCCACCAAAGGAGAAAAAGATATATTCGAAAACAATTTACAAATAGCTGCAGAGATTCTCAAACCCAAACAGGAACTAATGGTTTTATGAGATTTAAACGCGAGAGTGTGCAACAATGTAGAAACATCAGGAGGGGTAATAGGTAAATAAGGAGAGACAACAACTTCTCCAAATGGAGAGAGAATAATAGATTTTTGGCTAAAGAATAACAGGAAAATAGCTAACACATTTTTCCTCATAAAGGTATTCACAAACCTACAAGAGTAAATGAAGACAGATGTGAAAAGTCAATCATAGACTACATAATAGTTAACAGCTCCCTTTACAGTACAATGGATGCAATAGTAAACAGAGGAGCTGAAATATTTAATATCATCACCTAGTGATAGCCAAAAGGAGATTACTAAGTGAAGAAAACAAACAGAAAAGGAAAGACAAGAAAGCTACTAAACTCAAAATAGAAGAACTGAATAAATCAATAGTAAGACAGATATACCAATCCATGATAAAAAGATTTATCGGGGAAAGGCAGATGGGTCTGAAAGATAGCACAATAGAAGAAAAGTGGCAAATGTCTATTTTTAAAAAACACTCTTCAGTTGTACTGAAGAGGTTTGTGGTAGGAAACAAATTAAAGGAGATAGGAAAAGAACATCATGGTGGAATGAGAATGTCAAGACTAAGATCAAAGAAAAGAAAGATGCCTGGAAGAAATACTTGCAAACAAAGAGACCAGAGGATAGGATAGATTACGTGAGTAAAAGAACTATCGCCAAAGAGGAAGTTAGGGAAGCAAAACAGGGACAATGGGAAGAGCTTGAACAAAGACTTCAAGAAAGCTATCAAGGAAATCAAAAGCTTTCTGGGGAGCAATGAAGAGCATGAGAAAGACCGAAGCATGCCCAATACGACAAATTAAGAACGCCAAAGGAGAAATAATGAAAGGAGACAGCCATATCATGGAAATGTGGAGAAAGTATTTTCAACAATTACATAATCCCTCCA
>JAXRKP010000061.1:422500-435000 GCA_037039925.1 Doris montereyensis | reverse complement strand
AGGATGAAATAACTTACTGCAAAAAAACAATAGAAATAGCAGTATTAACAAAGAAGACACCAAGAAACTATTCCAAAAAAAGGGGAGAGGAAATGTGGGGTAGGGATGGGAACTAACTTGTAACAAGATTAAACATGAAGAACCATTTCAAAACCTGAAAATTTGAAACTGTTATTGGTTAATTTAGTTTTGTTACTGAAGATAAGAGATGTACGTCAACTTCAATACATGTAAACATGTATAAAAAAAATAAAGAAGAGAAATTTTAGAAAATGGAGTACACACGAAAAACGACGAGGGATGTAACTACTAGATTATTATCTTTATTTAAAAACCAAAGCCCATGAAAATGGTACTGTCCCCCCCCCCCTTCCCCCTCGCCAGATAATGAGAAGGAAGAAAAGTATTAAAGTAAGAAGCTAAGTACAAATTGTTGCATAGGCCTAGAGAATCTGTCTATGACGGGATGTGTTTTTGTTAAAAATGATGAAAGCCATAGTGAAAGGCAGTGTATAACTCTGCAAATCATATCAGACAAAGCAAACTAGGTTATTTAAAGAGTAAGGCACTTTTAAATCTCTTTCATCACATTGCATAGATCTTGAGACAGGATAGAATCTAGATTTCATTTTCAAAATGTCTACAAAGAAAAAGATATGATGAAGTATGAAGGCTTGTAAGCTATAAATGGTGACCCATCATGCTGGAGATGTACACAATAATAAAAAATACTTCACATACATCAAAAAAGAAACATGGCCCTATTGTTAGTAATAATATCATGTACAGAAAACATGAAAGAAAGGAAAAGGCATTGGTAAAAACTTTAAACCGCACTTAAGAATAAAATATGGCAAACATGGGGACGGAAAAGCCTAATTCAAGCAATGTGAAAAGCTTGCAAATGGATCGTCAAATGTGAACACATAAGTGCACATTATCGGCATAATATAGAATAATGTACAATATTCTGAATGAAAAAAGCTGGGCATGAGTAATGGGTACAGTTGGTGAGCCAAGGGGGTCAGTTCAACTATATACACATGTGGGTGCACACATTTTTAGATGCTATATCCACTTAACATGAAATAAAATTGTTTATGAAAATTCGACTCCAAATAAAGCAATTTTCAAACGATTAACTCAAAGAGCATATGTGGCCATTTCAATCAAACTTTTTACATTCGTTAAAGTCATGTCCTTATCAATCTTTTAACTTCAGTCTTGCTAAAACAAACATTGTTGTTTGCGAAGTGATGAATTAGCCTAAGTTGACTAATAGAATACCTCTAACACTCTTGATCACACACACACACTAAGACAGTGTATTCAGAATGTGTGTGTTTTATCAAGTGAGTGAAGAGGGAAAAACAGAGATTGAAGGGGACTAGAGTAAAATACATTCACAAGAAAACAGTCAATGCACATGGTAAATAATAGTAATAGTGACAGTAAGAAGAGTAAGAGGAGATGAGCAGGTTGTCACTTGAAATTGAAGTCTTGGGCTGACTTAAAATAAATTTATTCAAAAATGCAATGCTGTAGGGAAAAGGCAAAAAGTGTTTTGGCCAAGAGGTAAATTTAGGTCAAAAAGTGGTAGTAGTTCATATTTCAATTTTACATAGAAAATGGAAATGAAAATTGAAACAAAGACTTCATAGTTATACTAGAAGTTTCTTTTAACAAATTATGATAATGTTGGTATTGAATTATGTACGCATTCAGACTTAGCTGTTTCAAGAGCTTAATAATAATAAATAAGATCTGCAGTGCAAGACAACTCATGCAGATTTGATACAGGTCGCTTATTTGATGCTGGGAGGAAAATGAAGGTGACAGCTATAAAAGTAAGAGAGTGAAAGGAGATTTGAAGAGGGTAAACTGGACAGGAGTACCTCCGAGCACAACCAGGGAAACTAAGACAGTGACAAAATTAATAATAATTATCAATATGTTTTATTTCTTTTTTCTTCATTTTCACCATTAGCAATGATTTCAGTTTAGTCATGACTTTTGAGTTTACAATCACGGCCCTTTACATTGTCAGATTTTTTAACATCGGGACCCTATGATGACCCAGAAAGGGGACCTACAGAGGTTGTTATTTTTTGTAGAATTTAGTAGGAGACACAACGTAGCTGGAATCAAGGTTAAGAGAGTGAAAGAGGGGTTGGCCCACAAAATAATTGAATGAATCTGTAAACAAGGTGAGATAAAACAAAGCTATGATAAACTAATACTAAAACTTTATTTTCTAAAGCCAGAAAAACACAGTGCTATTGAAAATTATGGTAAGTTTGTCTCAGTTTGTCCACTTAAGACAGCAAGCTTTAAGAAATTTAGCCACAACCTTTATTGAATTTAACTAAATTCAAATGTTATATAAAAAGCAACTTTTAAAAAATCAGTACACTTTGAACTTACTGGGAATTAGCCAAAAGGCCTCGCTGGATTGGATCAAGATCAAGATGGAGGGATGTGCAAAAAAACAACCATAACACTTTGAACTAAGTCATGATTTACAGACCTTTAAAAACAAGTTTATAAAGAAAAATAAAATATAAAAGAAGGAAGTATATCTAAATCTTTGTTTCATTACATGAACACAAGCAAATGAAATTCTTGTTTTCAGGACATAATTTGCTTTAAAAAGTAGGAAATAATTTGAGTCCCTTTTTAAGCTTTGCCATTTATATAGACAATGGGACAGCAGGAAGGATGACATCACCATTATCTCTTTCAATATAATGATAAGAACACAAAGAAGAATATAAAGAATTACTTAAACAGAAACAACTGTGATGATGATGATACATGAAATGATAATGATAATAATATTAATAATATGAATAGAAAAGAATATATTTAAAAGTAACAAAATTTTAATTTGGTGCGATACAATTCAACCTTAAAACTAGTTTAGAAATTTTATATAATTCTATATATGTAAAAATAGATTACAGCTGCATATGTGCATGATTTGCTTGAATGAGGGACAAAAGCAAACAACCAAAGACAACTCGTTTTATGTAAAACCAAACAAAAACAATAAACACAAATTTGTTTAAAGCATACATTTGTAAATTGTGTTTTCTAAATAATAATAAGAAAACAAATTCAATTTCGACTCCCAAGTATCGATAACTTATGCAAAAGAAGCAATATTACCTGATAATATCTTAAAGGAGTGCAATATCTACAGACATGCATGCTTTTCACATAATATCTATATTTTTTTCCCCTTAAGGCTTGTTTAGGTCCTAACAAAATATAGAATCACCTCTAAAATTTTCCTCACAACAAGGATATTTTGTAAAAGAAGTGTAGAGTTCTGACCTTTTGAGTTTCAGAATGCATAAAAACAAAGCATTACAAAGATTTAAAAAAGCGATTAATGCCAATCCCTGTCCGCTACGGCTTGAGTTTATGATGCTGGCTTTCAAGTGTTTGAAACACACGTACATGTTATGTAATATTCAGGTTCCAAAATTGCTGGATGGAGAAATATTCTTGCAAATTTCACAGGGTTATGTTTTAGTTTTAAGGTAATTTAGGCGTCCCTATAACTCTATACAACAAAAATGTTTCCCTTTTGAAATAATGCATATACATATATTACTTTTATATTTAATTTCCACGACTTAAGTGATCTCGGGGTTTTTGGCAGGATTTTTAATTTTGTCCGGACTGCCCTGTTAACAGCCAAGGGATCTTTAATGTACACAGAGTCTTGTGATCTGTACATGGGATCTCCTTTTTATCGTCTGTCTCCGATGAGACTAGGTGTTGATTCACCTACCTGGACAAGGGGTTAGTTTTGCTCGAAAAAACTCAAGATAGTTTTTCAACAGTTGGTGGGGCTCAAAACCACTACCTTTTGGTTGAGATACCTTGCCTTAGGATTACTGAGTCCCCAGGCATACATTATTACTATTAATGTCTGACCCTTCAACTTTAATTTTGAGAATCTACACTTCCAACTAGGCCTGACATATGTCCTTTACAGATTGGTCAGGGTTGGGCAGGAAATACTTTAGCTAAGGATATGAGCTGCTTCTTGTTTTCATAAAACAGAGACTAAGATTTGTGTCTAGTATCTTCTATTAAAATGGTAAACGTTTTCAATAAAGTACTGTGTCGAGCATTAAGATACATTGTGGGCTCTTCACAAATATGTGACTTGAGGCAAGAGTTATAACATACTTACTTCCTGCTCATTATGCCAGTTGGCATGTAGGGCAGCAATGAAAGATTCTCCATCTCTCTCTATTTATGGCAAGAGTTATTAAATAAAGTACATGGGAAATGATCAATGAGATTTTATTTGCAAATGAGGCCTACATTTAAATGAGAATACAAATTCTGAAAATAAGTTCATTTACTAATATACATATATATATATATATATAAGTAATACACGAATGGCAAAATTCCCACTCATAGGGTGACAGGTATGTGTTTGGTTTTTTCTGAAGGCAGTTGAGACTATTATATTGTATTTTTGTATATAATTAATTCAAAAAATAAAAATCAAGAAACATAAATCATTTTATATTAAAACACACATATATCTTAGACAAAAAATAATACATTTAATACATGTATTTAATTATAATGTACTTGATGACACTATTAATATCTACTTAAGAATAAAATGAGATCAGCAAAGTGTATATCTGTTTAAGGTTTGGCAGGCTCTTGAATATAGTACTAATACATGAAGTAAAACAATATTTTTCAAGTTCCAAGTAAACAAAATCTACACAAGCACTGGCTTTTGAACATTATATCACCATTTTTACATTCTGTTGGGGTAAATATGACTGCAAAAGGAACGTTACAAGTTTAATTCACCCTTCATGAATATGCTATTGTAAGAATAAGGTGGAGAGAGAAAAAACCCATACAGGACATAAAAACAACCCTAATACATGTACATGTACTAATGTTTGTATGCTCATTGTGATTTTGATTTCATTCAGCTATAAACATTCTGCTTTAAAACACAATAAACTAGGTAGTTCTTAAAATTCATCTTATGAAAGTAGGCTCTATTAGATAAATAATGTATGAAAGATGTAATAAATCTTGCTTTCACTTTCACACTATGACTCATGATTGTGATGGTAGTATTCATTCATACTTAAAATCACAAGACTTTCAAATCAATCAAGTTATTGCATAAAAGTATATATAAACACAAAAGAATGTTCAGTTACTCTGTAAGACCAAAAGAGTGAAAGAAAAATAATTATAATATTGTAATTTCCCTTACAAATTCTCATCAGATAAAAAAAGATAAATTCTTGCCAAAAGGGTAAAATTACTAATACAATTATTAACTTAAGTTTCATGAAGTCTTGATGTTCTCTAAATAAACAAGGGATGGGAATCATTGTTAACTTATACTCATAGTTTCTCTCTCAATAAAATCAGGGGCAGAGGGGAGGGGGGCTTCTTATACATAAACTTGACTTTTCATTTGAGTTTTTATAACTTTAAATCACCCAATCAACTAACGGGAGAAAAAAATGCAGTCCACTACCCTAACGACCACCAGCAATCGACTCCCATATTTTCTTTTTATATATATCATAATGAAATGTCTCTCTCCATAACCACCACCTGTTCAACGTGACTGCGACCACCTAATTTGACCCACCAATCACCGTCATAACCTGTCCATAACGACCATTAGTTACAGCCTTACATTATTGGCTCCACCCACTTCACTGCTACCATTACTCACACTACCTCAACGCTCATGTTGTTGGGTCATAACCAATCAAATAATCATTACCATTATCAGTCAGTGTCTCCAAAACAACTGAAGCGAGATGACCAGATCTATACCTCGTCATTGTGTCTGGCCATCCAGACATTTCTATTTCTATGCACACACATGCGAGACGAATGGATTGCCTTGCTCATTGTGACCAAGTGCTCCCCACTCCTTTTGTTTGGAATCCTATGACCACTACCGTTGACAGCTGACTTACTAGAGCGGCTTATGAAGCTTTTGTATTAAGTAGCAAAGGACCGGCTTACAATGTTTTCTATTTGTTTTTATGTCATGTGCATTGACAATCACTGTCTGCGTTAAAAAAAACTTGATTAAATAACTGTCTTGTACTTGTATTGCGTCAACAGAAGGGATATCCACCTGTATTATAATCTGCCCAGAATGACCACCTGTTCATAATGAACACTTTGGTCTAGATCATTGATGGTCGTTGTGGACTGTTTGCACTGTAAATTGTATATTTTCAAAACAAGAAAATAACGGTTATTATACCGATTACAACCAAAATTTCTGCTATGGTATACCAATAAAAGATCTAAGGATATGTTCATATTGACAGAATATGCAATGAGGTCATATCAAAATTCATATCAGTTGTATCTTATTACACTAAATGTACTATATTATATTTTTCATGTTGGTAAGGTGCTTAATCCAATAACTTAAACTTTCTTTTAAACAAACATCATAATAAATTTAATATAGTTTCAAGATAAAAATAACAACTTGAGGAAATGTTGATAGCTGTATGCTAAATACACTTTTGCTAATTTTTATTTAAAAGACAAATTTCCCTTAATTACCTGTTTAATTTTGTACACACATAAACACAGAATATTGCACAGTAGATCTAGTCGATATATGTAAAAAGCTCCATATGCAGCTTCACTGCAGAATAATAAAATAACTTAATGAAATATATCTGATCTATATATATACATATATATATACACATATACACAAACAAAAATTTTGTTAATTAAAATAAATCTAAGTAAGAACATTCTATTTCTACATGAAATCATTTCTCTCAGACCTGGCCATAGTATGAACAGACATTAATAATTATTGGACCCTCATAAGTAAATCTCACTGACCCAAGATAAAAACTTTGAATGATACATTTATTCCCACAATGTAACTGTATTACATCATGTGTACAAACGCATGAGAATAATTTTATAGTTTTAGCTATGGTGACAATGACATAAATTTAAAGAGATTGTTTCAGCAGACACAACTGTGACAGATTTGTGGTGCCATTATTTAAAGCTCAGGTTGGAGAACATTTTATAGGAAAGAATCATGCTCAATGCTAACATAAGACAAAACAATAAAAATAACTCACGTTTTGAAGAAATATGAAGGCTTAATTATAATTTATTAAAAATTGATAGTTTAATTGCTTTTTTATACTATAATATAATAAAACCCTTGACAATTTAGTAAAAAAAAATTCAATTCTACATTCAAATTGCAAAAACTGAACCCCAAGGATGAAGACCCTCAATAGATAAGACAGCAATTCAAACCATTAATTATAATGGACCGGGCAGTGGACAGGTAAGCCCTCCACGAGTCTCCTGCTGCCTTGCAGGCCTGTCTTGGTTGACCAAAGGCTAAGGGAGTTAACCCTGACAGAAAATAACAAGCTACTGCCTTGCAGGCTGGTCTTGAATGACCAAAGGCTAAGAGAGTTAACCCTGACAGAAAATAACAAGGCCTGGTAAGGGGCCTCATGGTGGCAGCCCCACCAATTTACATAGGGTACAGTGGGCTAATCCCCTGCTTATCTGAAAACTAACTGATGCAGAGAAATAAATATAATAATTTTAAAAATATATATATATATATCTATAATTATAATGGAATTTGGATTAAAAAAGAAATACAGAATTTACTTTGACTTGGACCTAACCTGTCGATAATTATATATTTTTTATATTATAAGCGGAACGTCTATGATTGGCAGGTTTCTGTCTTTTTGCAACAACAGAGAATACAGTGGCAGTACTCTAGAATAGGGATTTGTATCAAGATTTTTGAATGGTGTTAAGATAAATATATTTTTAAGAATTCTACTCTTAGGTTTAATCACTAACAATGGCATCTATTTAAGGAAGAATTATAGTTGGCCGACACATGTAAATAAAAAATAAAACATGAAACAAATTCTATACCACATTCTGACCTCCTGTTACTTACTCACTGTCTATAAATACTTTTTTTATAAGAACTTGTTCATGACAAAGCCTGCCAAATCTGTGATGCTATACATTGAAGAAAAATTTAGACATAATGGCTATTCAAACAAAATATAGGCAAAGATACAAACAAAATAATTTTAAAAATGAATAAAAATTTTGGTCAATCTCATATGAGGACAGAGGTCAGGAAATGTAATTACATCGAAATTAACTTACTGGTTGAAATTTCTTCACACATTGAAACACAGGGAATAGCATTTAAAACACAATACATTTCATTATTTTTCTCCTTCATGCCAATACCTTTAAGGTATCTGTCTTGCTTCAACTTTAAACAATAGATTTTAATAAATGAAAGCTTGTCCATACAAGAATTATTCAATTTAATTGTCTTCCTTTATTTTCAAAAAAATGCCTAAAAAGGCTTTCGGATTACATGTACCTTGATGTGTATATATATATATATCATATAATATGTTTGTTCTCTAAGTGAAAATAAAGTACCAGGGGGAAAATTATTTAAATAACTCTATTAAAGTCAATTTTGTCACTAGAAAAATTCCATCTTTTTGCCAAGGGATGACAGAAATTTTTGCACATTTTTATGACATATTCACATAACGGTATGTCACACTAAATTCTTATAAAAAAAACAAAAGGTCTCTACAAGCGAGAAAAAAGAACAAAATCTTTTACATATAAGAGCGAAATAGAACATAAAATAAAACTGCAAACTTAAATGAAATACATTTTCAGTTACTGATATTAGGGATTTGTCATACACCATGTTCCTAAACTTTCACTCTGCAATATTACGTTATTTTCATGCACCGGTAAAAACAAAACATCTTTTGTAAAAAATTTCTGTCTGTTTTAATCAAATTTTCATTTCAGCCTTTTCCCATGAAAACGGATGGATCTATGCTATTCAAGACACAATTGTTTGTTAACTTGAATAAAAGCATGTTTTATCCCATTAGTTGTTAGTGATTCTCAGTATACTTGTAAATCACTGAAGTAGTAAAGTTTAGATATATTTGGGTTTGCACATGTCAACTTCAGTAATAAGCAATTGCTCATAAATTATTGACATCTAGAAACTGTCATGTC
The DNA here is from genome assembly GCA_037039925.1 of Doris montereyensis. Taxonomy (NCBI): domain Eukaryota; kingdom Metazoa; phylum Mollusca; class Gastropoda; order Nudibranchia; family Dorididae; genus Doris; species Doris montereyensis. Next base: position 425,880 of record JAXRKP010000061.1, on the reverse strand, counting down.
TACAATACAAATTGTCTCCCCTTAAATACTTGTAACTAAGTCCAATTCCCCAAGGTTTGATTTGCAATGTGTATTAAATAAGTAAGACTGAAGAAACTGTTTAAATTTCATACTGTATTATAATAGATCATAACTTATTAAATATTTTTAATAACTAATAGTTAACAAGTTAAAAACTGTATTTCTTTTTCTCATTTCTGACTTTATTGTTTGCCTTCTTTCTCTTTATTTTTACAAAACATGCATATTTTCAAATATTTACTATGATAAACAACTACTCTTTCTGTGATGTCAACGTGTTTAGATACTGATTTAATAATAAACAGTATGAAAAGATGTTTAAGGTTGTGAAATTTATCTTTCACGAATATAAATAAAGTAAAGTAATACCCATGCCCTAGTCAGTAAGATTGAATCTAGCAAACTTTAAGCAATCGATTAAAATTGTAAGCGAAAAAACAATTGCCAAGAACTTCACGAAAGACTAAAAATGATCAAACATAGTGAAAGACATGGTATTGAGGGTGAAATGAAGGACCATTTGATTTTTCTGTTCTTAATGGGTAGATTTATCTACTTACTCTGTCATAAAAACATATCTTACAAGATCCAAACACTCCAAGGAACTTGAAAGCCTAAAACTTCACAAACAAATTTTTAACACACTTAAGGAGCATTTCAAACTGACTTATAACAAAAGGGAGAACAATGGCCGGTTTGTTCTTCTTGGTGTTGGTTCGTTTTGTCCTTGAGCACCAGCAGGAGGTTCTTGAGGTCGTGGCTGAGGTTGAGGCTGAGGATGCTGAGGTTGATTGGTTTCCTCATGAAGTTGCTCGTTATTGCTTATCATCAGATGATGCTGGGGTCGCCGTTGTAGCTGCACACCTAAACGTGGTTGTTGTGGTTGAGGCACATGTTGATGTGAATTTAAGGGCTGCCTTCGGTGATGGCTCTGAGAAGTAGAATGTCCCATTAAATATGAACTTAATGAGAGAGGATGTGCTCTGTCCGCTGTTGACCAAGAAGTTTCTCTGTCTGCATGTACATTTGGTGACAATGAGATTTGATTATCTGAGTTAACGTGGTGGTCATCTAAAAGGCTAGAAGGTCTTGGCCATCCAGTAGATCGTTGATTTAGATGAGAAGTTCTTATCTCATCTCGTCTACTTTGAATCAGAGATTGATTACCCCCATCCTTTGCTGTGTAGGATGAGAGCGTAAGAATGATGATTCTTGTAATGATGCCAAGGCCAATGAACTTAATGATGATGAGGTTTGAGTGGGAGGTGAAAGTGGTTGCGTTGTTATCAGGGTTCTTTCTTTAGTCTTTGTGGGCATCTGATTTTCGGTTGAAAAGGATAATGCTGGAGCAGAATTTACCATTTGGGTGGGAATACTTGGTGGTTCAGTAGAAGGAGGCTGTTTTGGAACAGAAGAGGATGATAACGATGATAGCTGAGAGGATGCTGAAGATGACGATGTACATTTTGATTTTTGTATCTGACGAGAGGGAGGGCTTGGCATTCTTGGGTTGTGCATTTCCAGATTGGACGAATTGGTCTGCTTTCTTATTTTACAATTTTCATTTGATTCAGCAAATGGGATTCTTTTTGAGGGTAACTTTTTATCTTCATCATTTGATATACTTTCAGAGTGGTTGTATGACAGGGGTAAAGGTATGTTTTTCCAAGATAATGAAGCTCTTTCTTCCATTTCTGGACTCTTGCTATGTTTTTTAGCTGCTTTAGGGATCGCTCCCTGGTTTGCATATAAAATGATTACATTGTTGTTTGATGGTGATTCTGTGCTTGTTTCTGATACAGGGGCTGGAGTAGGAGTGTTATCTAATGGAGATATGCACATGTTTGGAGGAAGACTATTGGAACCAAAGTTAGTGATAGATTCCTGATAAGGACTGTTTACCGAAGAATGGTGAAAGTTATATGGTGACATGGGTTGAGATGGTGGTTTGACAGGGCGAAATGCAGAATTTGGTGAGCCAAAGCTACTCCGAATAGAAATAGGAGAATCATTAGACATTTGTGATGAAGGGTTCACCATCTTTACTGGTATAATGCGGGGAGAAGTTGTGGATCCTGTGACCTTGTGTCCACTACTGACTGAACTATTTGTCCTCTGTTCTCTTGTGGATGTACATGACTTTGACAACGGATTCAAACGTGACTCTCCCTTTCCAATTCCAACTGCTTGAACATTTTCATAACATGGGCCATTTTCATATGGATTTTCATTAATTAGATGAGGAATTTTATCACCTTCAGGGGCTACAGCTGAGCTCTCGCCGGTTATTGCACATACTTCAGGTGAAACTGATATAAGACGCTCATATTCTCCTAACTGATCAAATTGAGGATGGTTATGGCTCAATAATTGGTCACTATAAGAGTGCACAGATTTTCCTGGATTAGATTGCTTTAGCTGTGTTGATTCACAGGAATCAAATGTTCTTGAACGTCTAACACCGTTACTTGGCCTACTATCATCTACTTCGTGGGTGTCTACATCTTGTGGATAGGAAAATTCAGTGGTCTGTTCACCTCTTCTGTTTCTATAAATTCGCTGATGTCGTAAATTCACCATTGGAACAGTTTCAGCCCCTTCCACACAGAGTTCAACTGCATCATAACTATGTGCATCAGAACTGGACGAGTTTTCTGAATCTGATTCATCACCACTATCACAGTCTGAACAGCCCAACCCATTCTGTGGTTGAGATGAATCTGTAGGCTCATACGGGGGAGCTCTTCTTCATTAAACTCTGTGGGTAAACGGATCTGATGAGAATGAGATCTTTGACTGGGAACCATTCGAATTTGCAAGGTTGCCTGATCTGAACAAGTTCTGGATGATGACCGTTTTCCCAGAAATGTGCTTAATCTCTCTGGATCAGCTTCACTCTTTGATGGCCTGTCATGTTGATACGATCGTCCTGGGAAATGACGCCCCTGACGGTGTCTAGAAGCACCATTTTGTGGATTGCTGGAGGATGCATTACCAGATTGGTCACAATCTTGATGACTATGGCGATGTCTGCGAGACTGAGAATGCGAATTCATCTGTTGTGCATGTGGTTGATCAGAAGCTGACCTTCGGTGGGCACGACGATATTCAATCTGGACCCTGTTGACGCCAGCGTTATCAGAATGCCTCCTTGCCTGACTGCCATTAAGTGGGATTTGATTTGGTCGAATGCCTGAATTTCGAACACTGCTGGTATTTGGGGCACCACCACGTAATGAAGTACTAACACGAATTGTTCCCTGAGGTAAGTGCCGATGTCGCCGCCTATGCTTTGATTTATCATAGTCCTCAAAGAACAAATATTTGCAGCACACTATCACGGCCAACACATTTCCAGA
>JAXRKP010000061.1:352500-415000 GCA_037039925.1 Doris montereyensis | reverse complement strand
AACATGAAATGTGTAGAGAAGTCAAAAGAACTTGAAGATCTTTGTGACATTTACGATATGAATAATGTGATAACCCAAAGTGCATGTTTCAAAAATATACACAACCCATCCCTTATTGATGTAATTCTCACTAACAAAATAGAATTGTGTGATAAACAGGTAAATTTCAGCACAGGGATGAGCGACTATCGCAATCTTATCTCAGCATGTATTAAACGAAAAATTCCAAACGTAAAACCAATAAAGAAATGTTATAGAACTTTTAAAACATTTTACTCAGAAAAATACCAAGAAGATTTAGAGTTTGCTATGACCAGTAAGACCGATGGATTTCAAAACGACATAGATGTTAATACTTAATACGAAGATCTCATACAAAATGTACTTTCGGTAGCAAATTAACATGCGCCAATCAAACATAGGTACCCGCATAAAAAATGCTGCTGTGCCTTACATGAACAGCACAATCAGAAAGGCCATATATCGTAAAAGAATGTCATACAACAAATACCAAAAGGATAAGAACAAAGAAAGCTGGGCAACTTTTAAAGAATGTAGAAATCGTGTCACAAAACTGAAGAGAAAATATATCAAAAATACTTTCTTGATCGTTGCACCGGTGGTCAAAAGAGTAGGGATTTCTGGCCAATCAAATCGAGTGAGAACAAAATAATTCTGAGAAAGGATGACAAAGTTGTAAATAATACACAAGAAGTGTGCAAAACTTTCAACAATTTCTTTGTTAACGTTGCGAAAGACATTGGTAACAGCATATCACTACATTCAGAATTACACCTTAGCATTAAGGCCAAAAAAGAAAACACACCAAAAGTACCAAACTTTGAATTCAAAGAAACAGTTGGAAATATTATCAATGTTTTAAATGTCAGAAAGTCGATTGGCCAGGACACAATATCTGCCAAACTCCTTAAAGCCAGTGCCCCAATATTGAATGAACATAATATGTAATATTATAAACAAATCTATTAGAACAAGTACATTTCCAGATAAATTAAAGATAGCACAAGTGATACCACTATTTTTTTTTTAAATGACCCATTAGATATAATAAATTATAGATCAGTAAGCATCCTACCTATAATTTCCAAGATCTTTGAAAAAGTCATGGCACTTCAGCTATCCAAATATTTTAATCATATTATTCAGGATTTTCTTTGCGCTTTTAGAAAAAACCATGGGGGCCCTATGATTATATTTAGACTTATAGAAGACTGGAAGCTATCATTGGATAAAAATCATTATGTCGCTGCCATCTTTATGGATCTATACAAAACCTTTGATTGTTTGCCCCACAACATTCTTTTGCACAAATTATCGGCGGATGGTTTATCGCAAAATTCTGTTTCTCTGCTCCAAAGTTATCTTTCAGACAGAAAGCAGCAAGCGAAGCTTGGGAGCACTGTCAGTGGTTGGGAATTTATTGAAAAGGGTGTGCCCCAAGGATCCATTCTAGGTCCCTTATTATTTAATGTTTTTATTAATGATATATTTCGATTCATCAAAGAGGGAATTCTCTATAATTATGCAGATGATAACACATTGTCTTACAATCACCCTGATTTTGGTAAGCTTGTGGATACTTTGGAACAGGAAAGCAGTGTACTAGTAAACTGGTTCCACATGAACTGTATGCAAGCAAATCCCAACAAATTTCAAGCCCCTGTACTAGGCAAACGAACATTTTCCAAGAAACCCATTTTTCAAATTGATTCAGTCTCTATATCGTGTAAAGCAACTGTCAAATTGTTAGGAATATAGATAAAATAAATTATCAATTAAAGTTTGATGCCCACATAAAGATAATTTGCCGCAAGGCCTCTCAACAACTCAATGTGTTGAAGAGAATCGGTAGATATCTCTCAAAATTAAACAAGCTGACTATATTTCATAAGTTTATTCTTTCTAACTTTAACTTTTGTCCTTTAACATGGCACTTCTGTTCGAAATCAAATATAAGGAAATTAGAAAAAATTCAAGAACAAGCTCAGATTTATATACAATGACTACAGCAATACATATGAAGGTCTCTTGGAGATGGCACAAATTCCAACCCTGGAAGTGAAACAAATACGAGCTATCGCCATTGAAACTTTCAAAATTATGCATAAGTTATCGCTATCTTGTCTCCAAGATTTGATATCATTTAAAGATGGAAGGTATAATTTCAGATATATACATGTAGTCAATATCCCTAAACCTAGAACAACTACTTTCGGAAACAATCACTTAAATGTGCTGCTGCAGTTCTGTGGAACAAATTATCTGAACATATAATTATGTATCATGTTTCTTTGGTAACTGTAGATTTTTATAAACTAGATTCTTAATCCCATCTTAAATAGCGTTTTGGTAATATTTTCTATTGAAATGTCAATGAAAAGCCCATACAGGTTTATTAAGTTATTTCCCTTTGTGATATCTGCATGTCTCTATTTGTTATGACAATGTATATTGTTACTGACAATAAAGAATTTTTTTAATTGAATTGAATCAAAATGGTTACATCAAAAATGGAATAGTACCGTTCACGCCTACTTGCATAATCTACGTATCGAATACTAATCTGATCTAATAAACATACTTTGTATGACTCGGGGTGGAACATGCTTGTTTGTATAATATAATGCATGTATGTTGAGCGCAAAAATAACGCACTAATTATTAATGGACTATAATAACTCAACAGCTGCTTGATGCAAAGACGTGACGTTAATATCAATCGAAAGGAAATTAAATTAGGTTTCTAATGGGAGGAATTAAAATCACAACCCAAGTTTGATAGCACAAAGATGCATTCTGTCTATTTAAACTCACTAACATCTCTTTAATTTTCCCTACTACTTTTCTTAGATATTTCATTTCAGCTGCCTGTACTCTACTGTATTCTCTACTGTCTAAGGTCCAGGTTTCGCTACTATAGAGGAGAGTAGAACAATAAACTGTATTATATACTGCCATTTTGGTTTTTGTTGACAATTCTTGCTTACCTACAAATGCCTTTCCTAGATGGTTATATATTGTACTTGCCTTTTTGATTCTCTGGCTGATTTCTTCTCTTAGTTTTCCTTCTGAGTTAATCATTACTCCTAGGTAACTGTAGCTTTGAACTTGTTCTAAATTCTCCCCGCCTAATTCAAAATTGTATGTTTTAGCTTCCCTAGTTACTAGCATTATTTTGGTTTTCTTTGCATTTACTCTCTTTCCTCTTTTTATTTAGTTCATTGTTCATAATGTTGATATTCGACTGAAGGTCACTTTCTGATTTTCCAAACAGAACTAAATCTTCGGCAAATGAAAGCATTGATACATTTCCTGGTTTGAGCTTTCACATACCTACGTTCATTTTCTTCCTTTTTGACGATGCCTTTGCGACTTTGTGATAAACAAAAGAAGACAGGATACAACCTTTTCTTACTCCTATATCAACATTAAATTCTGCAGATATGTTTCCAACTACTCTCACTGCACATGTTAGTTTATTGTAAAAACTTTTATTGGCTTCTATTAAATTTTGCTCTACATTGTGTTCTTTTAAGAAATGCCATAGTTCGTCCCTCTTCACAGTGTCAAATGCCCTTTCTAAGTCAATAAAACACAGGTCAATGTTTCTCTCAAGGAATTTTTCTATTATTTGTCTAATTGTAAATATGTGATCTCGTACATTTCTTCCTGGTCTTAATCCACTCTGGTATTCTTTAATCTGATCCTCTACTCTTTTCCTTAGTCTCATTTCCAGTATCCTGACATATACTTTTTCAGGAATGCTAGGTAGTGATATCCCTCTATTATAGTTTGAGTATTCCATAGTGGATCCTTTTTTATGTTTTGGTACTACCGTTCCCTTTTTCCAGTCGTCTGGTACATGTTTGGACTCCATGCTTGTTGGCATATTGCATGTAGTAGTTTGTCTGCTTCTCTCCCTTGACTTATAATCATTTCTGGATAAACTTGATCTGCTTCTGGGGCGTTTCCTAATTTCACTTTTCTTACAGCTGTTTGGATTTCTTCAATTGATATTTGTACATCTTCAGCTGTCTTCTCTGGATTACTTCTTACTCTTACTAATTGATCTTTACTCATTGTTTCATACGTTCTGGAGGGATTTTGTAATTGGTGAAAATGCTTTCTCCATGTTTCCATGATTTCGCTGTCTTCTTTCATTATTTCTCCTTTGGCATTTCTAATTTGTCGTATTGGGCATGCTTTGGTCTTTCTCATGCTCTTCATTATTCCTCAGAACAGCTTTTGATTTCCTGATGGTTTTCTTGAAGTCTTTGTCCAAACTCTTCCCATTGTTCCTGTTTTGCTTTCCTAACTTCCTCTGTTAGTCACGTAATCTATCCTATCCCCTGGTCTCTTTGTTTGCAAGTATTTCTTGCAGGCATCCTTCTTTGCTTTGATCTAAGTCTTGACATTCTCATTCCACCATGCTGTTCTTTTCCTATCTCCTTTAATTTGTTTCCTACCTCAGACCTCTTCAGTATAACTGAGGAGTGTTTCTTTATACATCTGCCACTTTTCTTCTATTGTGCTATCATTCAGATCCATCTGTCTTTCACTGACGAATCTTTTTATCCTTGATTGGTATATCTGTTTTACTACTTGTTTATTTAGTTCCTCTATTTTGAGTTTACTAGCTTTCTTCTATTTTCTTTTCTGTTTGTTTTCTTCAGTCAGCAATCACTAAGTGATGATCACTAAATATTTCTGCTCCTCTGTTTACTCTTGCATCCAATGTACTGTAAAAAAAGGAGCTGTTAACTATTATGTATTCTATCATTGACTTTTCACACCTGTCTTCATTTACTCTTGTATATTTGTGGATATCTTTATGAGGAAAAAAGGTGTATTATATTTATTTCTCTGAATCTGTTTGGTTTTGGATAAGCAGGGGATTAGCCCACTGTACAATAGGTAGATGATGGGGCTGCCACCTTGAGGCTCCCTACGAGGCCTTGTTATTTTCTGTCAGGGTTAACTCCCTTAGCCTTTAGTCATTCAAGACAGTCCTGCAAGGCAGCACGTTGTTATTTTATGTCAACGTTAACTCCCTTAGCCATTAGTCAACCAAGACCGGCCTGCAAGGCCGCACGTTGTTTTCTGTCAGGGTTAACTCCCTTAGCCTTTGGTCATTCAAGACCGCCTGCAAGGCCGCACGTTGTTTTCTGTCAGGGTTAACTCCCTTAGCCTTTGGTCGGCCAAGACCCGCCTACAAGGCAGCAGGAGACTCATGTAGAGCGCGATCATCTACTCCCCGTGCAGGGGCTTACCAGTCCACTGTCCGGGTGTTCTGCTTCACGCTGTAGAAACCGGCTTTATGGGCCGTAGGCTCTAATAACCTTGAAGGAGCTTTACATACTTTTTTGTTATAGATCAAAGTTTGAGTAGTGCCCATTGTCTTAGTGAAGCTAATAAAAGGACGCTGTTTGAGACTTGAGCAGGGATTATAAAATGATACTTTGCACTAACATTCAGTTAACTTGTTTACGACCAAATAGAGCATGTCATTTTACACTTTTATTTACTTCTAATATCTGTGATAAAAATTTGCTTTCAATTTCACTTAATATTCTTTCTCTGGAGCTAACTATATATAATCATAATAGGCAAATTGGAAAATCATTATGAAAAAAATCCAGCTGAACAAATCATTTATGTCCGTATCACATTTATTTTGCAAATACTTGCAAAAGGGTACAACATACCTTTCTTAGTACCATCAAAATACTATCACATTGCAAAATACAAGTACTTTTTATTTATTGAGCATATTATCAATAGAAAGGAGTTAAACCACGAAGAAAAAGAAAAAAAAAGAAATAAACAAAAAATCAGAAGCATAGTTTTTATAATTCAAAATTACATATAAAAAGAGCTATTTAGATCAGTACAAACAATTGTATGGTAAATGTGAAATTCTATTTTAAATTTATTGATAATAAAATTAGACAATCAATTTGTATAGTATACTAACTTTTATACTTAGAGGGATTGAATGTACAACTGCATGAAATTTTAGATGATTATCTGTAATAAAAATCCTTGAAATTAATAATGAAATAATACTTAAGATTTTAGACTTTGGTTTTATTTAAAAACTGTTAACATTTTGAATTTATTAAAAAGAATGATTTACAATGCAGTTTTTTTCTTCATACTTTAAAAGAAAAGACATATTACAGCGTTTATATTTGATAAAGTAATGAAACTATATACACTTTCATCAAGTTTTACGCTAATTCTATTACTGGGTTCCTGACTTTTGGCTTGTTTGGGTTGTTTTCCAGTAACCAATCAGCAAGCCAGAGCTGTGAATGACAAACAGATAAGAGACATAGACATTTTAAAAGAAAATCAAAATGAATAGGAAAATAACCATTTCTTTTATATTTGAAAAAAACCCATTTTGAAATTTCAAGTCCTTTCATGATTTCATTCTCTTTTACATGATTGTACATCAGTTTTGAGGAAAAACTTTCAATGATGAAATACAATGCTGCCTTTACATTATATTTGTTTTATCCATCTATTCTAAACTGATGGACATGAACTTTTTTACAACTACGAAATACTGAAACTTAATAGTGACTGAAATAGAGCTTTTTCTAATAGGAAATTCCTCATCCTACTTTTATGGCAATCATCCCCTATAATGTTTTATAAATTCTCTTCTAAAAGTAAGTCAAAGAGTTCAAGAGAAGATTATTTTAGTCATGACATTCTGTGAAAAAAGACCTTAAGTAGAGAAAATGTTTTCAAACATACACACATATTCATAATTTGTGTTAGAATATCATCAATTCAAACATGTTTCAAAAGATTTTCCAATTTGAGGACTTGAACTTGAAAGATGACAATAATATATGCTAGAGGCATATATCATGTATTATTGATTAGAGTAAATTTGTTGAGAATGTTTAATTCCTTACTCACAAGACTTTCATTCAGTGTACACTATGATTTGCACTGGAAACTTTTAGCTGCAGTGTGAACATGTCGTGAATTGAGTAAATTTTATATCCCCAATATGATATAGAATGTAAAATGTACAGCAATAGAACAGTTTCTGAAGTCACCTATTATGGCCCATCATTTCATGGTATTGGGCTTTCTGCCTGGATTGCCCTCTGTGTATTTAGCAGTTCATAACAATTTTATTGAAATTGACACCAGAAGAAAATTTATATTTGTATTCTTTTTAGATGTGTATGAAGGGCAATAAATAATTATTTCTAAACAATTAGAAACATGATGATATGTATTTCAAATGCCACAGGCATCTGTCTATTATTATTACCAGGCGAGTCAAAAAGTAGTGCAATTTTTTCTCTATTGAACATAATTATACATCAGAGTATCTGATATTTGGCATAATGATACTTGTTGCATATGCTCTCAAACGCATAATTACCCCCAGTGAGAATAATACCATTCAGATGAGTATAAGGTGTGACCGATGTATTTCAACTTTTTAAATCATAATACCTGTTGAAAAATAGTGACATTGGTTGCTAAATGGTTAGGCTGCCGGACTGGGGATCATGAGGTCCCGAGTTCGAATCCAAGCAAAGCTAGGGCAGACATTGTCTTCCTTGGGAAAGACATTTAACACACATTTTCCCCATTTTACCCAGGTGCAAATGGGTACACATACTAGTTTGGGAGTAAAAACCTGCATTAGTGTCCTGTCTAGGAGGTGATTATTGTCACCTGTTCCACTTTACGCTATTGAAACTGGGATAAGCTCCGGCTCTATGGGCCGTAACAGCCTTGAAGGAATTTTACTGAATGCATGTTTATAGGTGGGCGTGACGGCTGAGCAATAACTCTGAAGATAAGGAAATGTTATCTTCATGCTTATCAGACAAAAATCATGCTGTTCATCAATCAAGTAGTGTCAACGCCGCCAACAAAACAAGAGCAGAAGCTTTCATCAGATTTGACAGGCAAATATCCCTTGATGAGTTGGCAGCAAAGCTAGAAGTAAGCCACAAAAGTGCTAATAACCTTGTTAAATCCCTTGGATTTTCAAAAGTTTGTACACGACGAGTGAGGTCAAATTTGGAAATAGACATGGTTCCTTTGAACCATGACCATGCCTCAAACTAGTTTTTTTAAACAGAAAAAATCACTTTGTTTGGGTGGATAACACTGCCACACCCATCTTATTCTCCTGGTTTGCACTGTCAGACTTTCACGTTTTCAGTCTTATGAAGGAAGCCCTGAGAGGACATCATGGTGGAAACGGCAAAGAAATCAAGACAACTGTAAAAATGTTGACTCAAAGACCAGCCTGCTTAGTTTTATGAAGCTGGCACACATGACCTTACTAGAAGGTAGATAGTGGCTATCAAGAGAGGTGGAGACTATGTAAATGTTGTGAAGTAGGAATCTGATACTCTATTGTATGGCTTTAATTAATAATAATAAAAATAATAATAAAATACATTTCTATAGCGCTTTGAGCTGCACCTGGAATAGGCTATTTGGGGTAAAAATATCAAAATTGATATTATGACATTTCTTTCTAGTTCCACTTCTTAGCTTTACTTACAAACCAACCCTAAGTCTGAATTCCCTGTCTTTCTGTGAAAAAATAATCTTTGAAGACAACAGCCGTCATCAGTTTCATGCTAACACAAGTCCACACTTCCATATATAGGCAAAGGTTACGCTCAAATGCCACTAACATGCGAGCGACCAGTCACGAAGTCTCTCCCTCTCACTCGCGACTGGCCCATTCAACCAATCAATACCGCTCTTGCGCAATCACGCATGTTGTGCTTCCCACGAGTGACATTGGTCACCCAATTGGGTCATCGTGAATGTCTCATTCTGTTTTCAGTGATTATGATATTTGATTACAGAATATATTCATTCTATTCTATGCGTCATTTTTATTATCATTTGATGCATGTTGTTTGATATCACAAGTAGTAAAAAAAAATAATTCTTGTGAGCCGAAAGTTGTGCGAAACATGAGTTTTAGTATGCTTTTAGTGTTGTGAAATGTCAATTGTGTTTTTCTCAAAATCTTATTTTTTAGACTATTTTTTCGCTGTTTAGCTTTATTTGTACATATTTTGTCATGAAAATTTTGCATGTAGATAGCCGTTTACTGTACAAACAAATTTTCAACAAAACGTTTTCCGAAAAAATGTTTGCTTTTTGCCAATATATTTTTTTCATAATTATTTTGTATACTATATGTTTTATATAGCAAACTAAACAAAGCATAAAAACATAATAAAACTGTAAGTCTGATTTTTTTAAAAATTTGTTTAGTTATTACATTGAACAACTTGTATGTGAAATTTGAAGCGATTTGGTCATTAAGTTTTTCTAAATAGCTATGTAAAGTAATGTGTAAACAAACAACATAACAATTCAGGATGGCCGCCATTTCCATGGCGACCAAGTAAACAACACCATATAAGTTCATGTTTCAATACACTGATGACATATATGCATAATTTAACCCAAAACGATCAAAAGCAAAAAAAAATAGTTTCAGAACCTGCATATCCCCTTAAAAGTATAATATATGTTATTGTTTTTATTTCTCTTTGAGCAAAGAAATCATGTTACATTTTGACTCGCCTAGTAGTTTTATAATGAGACAAGTAAAGTTATGTGTCAGCTCTAGCTCTTTACAGATTAAACATACATGATCCTAGTCCTAATATTGTATTTTTGCCTGAGCACAGTAGTGCTGGATACTTCCCCAGCCCATCACTGCCTCCAAATCTCAATTTCTGTCATCTTCTTGCAAGATTTCATTAGAATCGGCACTTTTATAACAAACTTCAAAATGGGTGTGTCATTTGTTATTTCAGAAGGGGAAGAGGGGGGAGGAGTTATTGGTTATTGTGTTTGAGTGAGACAAGTGACAAACGAGAACGAAGAAATGATTACAGAGACAAAGAAATTGATTGAGAATTAAAAAATATGAAATTTACCACAGGATCTTCGGGCTTCTTCTTGGCTAAGTCAGTGAGTCCTTTCAAAAGAGTTGGATTGACACATTTGGAGAGATAATCTTTTGCTGCCTGACCAGTGGCAACAGGCTCCACAATACCTGTTGTGAAGAAATCATTTTAAATATTAAATAAGACACACTTGAATATCAAGTAATAGCAACCTAATTCCCACTGAACAACAATGTTACAAAGTTAAAATAAACATCCATGTCTCTGTCTAACAATATTAAAATCGTAAGGACAAAACAAATTCATGAAATTACACAACTTTGTATTTCTATGTCGTTTCAATGTCTCTCTCTCCATGTTTTTGGATTGGATTTTTTGTGTGTGAATAAGTGTAAAACTGTGTCTAATACTGGGTACCACATTTTTGTTGATTCAGTCATAATTTGAAACAAAAGAGAGAATAAGAAAAACACAACAGATGACATGTCTTGCTTGTATATCTAAATCTAGAATCTTTCATTGTAATTGCATTAATTTTCTAGCTTTCAGATTTTTTCTTGTGAGGAATTTGTGCTCCACCTAATTTTTACATACTTATGACATGTTTCCTTGAAGTATGCACGATGGTGATGTATTCCAATGTTAAAATCTGCCCTAGGCTATGTTCATAGGCCTATTGCATAGTATTCCAAAAGTCTGATGCTTTATGAGGACTCAACTCAAAATTCTTTTCTCTGATTGGTTTAAGATTTTAAACTCCATAAAATTAAAAGAAGACCACTCAGAAGATAGTAAACAGAAGCAGCTACCTGAAAACACGCCTCTTGGGAGATAAAAAATCCTGTTTGTAGGTAATTGTGGTAGAAAGCAGACTGCAAATGTAAACATGCAAGGAAAGGCTATGACTATTAGATTTAATTCTTACCCAACCTGTTATTCATGCAATAAACGTCTACCAGCCAGTCTTGCAGGGGGTGGTGCTTTATATTGTCAAAGGCCATCCATTTCTACCTGACAAGCACGCAACAAAGCAATGAAAGTTTTCTCACTCACCAACACCACATTGGTTGGACACGTGATGTCCATATCCATGCACATGCAGCTTCAAATATAAAGTTGTGACTGCTAAAGGAAGATGAAATATACTACGCACTGAAAAAAAAAGAGCATGAAAAACACATTGTCTTACTGTCTGGGAAGAAGAATCTTATTTCTCTCTGAGAACTGCTGAAGCTGTCACTGCCATGGAGAGCATTGCGTTGATCATCTGTTCCATAGATGGCTCTCAAGCTGTTGTGAATTAAATGTAGGTTAATACAAAAACTTTCATCATTCTGTCTTCCTGTCCTTTATATCAATGATAATGTATCTCTATCTACGATTTGAAATTTGCATCTACCCAGTGCAATTTAGAAATAAAGGCGGGTTGCTTTTTTTCGGTAAAGAGGTTAAAAGAAAAGAGTTTAAGTTAAATGGTAGTCTACATTGAAATTGGAGAAGCAGGTTAAGAGAGATTTGTTTCCGTTCATATATTCTTCAATATATTTATAAATGTACATATATGGCTCAGCATACAAGGCAGTGAGCATTTCACTACTGTTTCTAGTGTTGTTACTGATAAGGATTAGATTTAATTAGGCCTAATTGTTGGAAACTATTACAATTTTTGAAAAACTTTGATATAAGAAATTTCATAATGTTACAAATAGTTATTAATTTCATACATAAAGAAATAAAAATTATTGTGATAACAAACCTGTCAGGATGTGTCTGCCTAGCTTTTATCGTGTTCGTTGGACCAATCAGTTCACGCCAATATGAAATTGCTTGATCTTTTGCAATCGTTATGGCAATGATTGGCCCACTACTCATGTAGGCAACCAGACTGGGAAAGAACAATTTACCATAGTGCTCTGCGTAAAAGTCACTGGCTTGCTCTGGTGTTAGATGGACTCGTCTTTTCTGAAAGTATGTGAACAAGGACAGACACAGTCATTGTATGATACAATTTAGAAAGATGCGTTTTGCTGTTGAAGTTTTAATTTAAAGGAAATAACAGAGAGTAAGTTAGATACGATGCCTGCGTGGGCACATTATAAATAATAAGAAATGTTTAATAAATGAAAAACAAAAGGAAAACAAATTCAAGAAAAATATCAGAATCTGGCTTAAATGAGAATGAAATTTAATGGAGAGCACAACGACAATGTCAGGTCACACTCACATAATTAATAAGTCTAGCATTAGATGTACAAAAATTGACATCAGAGTCTGGATTTATTCCCAATAATCTTCTCTAAGTTAACAGCTTAAGCTGTCCATTCTTCTTCATCTATACACATACATTCATACATACATATGAATACATACATACATACATACATGTGTACATACATAAATATTTTGTACATAAAAAAATGTGTACATTCAAACACACACGCACACACGCACTCATTTAAACACACACACAGAGTCACAGGTGGCTACTAGTAGTGCTAGCATGATCGAGCATCATGGCATTGCTATGCCACAGAAAGTAGTACCATAGGCCCTAGGCCTAAATGATGCAGGATAGCAAAAAAATACAGTATCGCATGTAATGGGCCCTATGTATAGGCATGATAACAATAGTATTGTAACCTAGATGATGTATACATTTTGTACATGTAATATGTAGTAAGTGGATCTAGCTACAGGGAATGTCATAGGAGAGCACCAAGCCAACATTTCCTTCTTATCATTACATATTTTTTATGCTTTTCACGTGGATAAGAATTATTTACCCCCTGATAGACAATGTGCAGTGGTGCAATTTCTTTTCGGCACAAAGCCCCATTGTAGCCATGTAGGGTATCGGTGGGTGATGTTCTAAGCATGCATATTTCATATAGCCTACAGAGATTAAAACTAATTGGATAAATGACAATCTAAAAATAACAATTAATTAAAGTCAAGTATAAATTTCTTCTCTTGTTTGCTCATAAAGGTCAACACATCAATTGTATTGACATTTAGTAATCTTTCTTTAACTTCACTTACTTTTTGTAGGTTTTAAATTTTGTTTTTATTCAGTTTTTTTATAATGTGATGATTTATTGGTCTTTTCGGACATTTTTTTGTCATTATTTCTTGTTCTTTCTGTTGATGTTTTTTTGTGTTTTAGCTTCATTCATTTTTCACTTCTGTTTTTCCTTTCTCTTTTTTTTTTTAAAGTTTGAGTTTGTTTATTGTTGTTTTTATTTGGGGTGGGGGGGGGGGAGTGGGGGTGGTGAGGATTGTTTAAGTGACCTGGAATAAAAGTGATTTGCTTGCCAGTTTTTCTTTGCTCAACAGATATTAATTCATTCAAAACATTGATCAGATGTTGTAGTGTAAACATTGTAGCATAGAAGTATAATTAGCAGTATAAAGCAATAATAGCTATTGAAACTGACTTGTGGTTTAAAAACATATTCTTATCAATCAATATTCTGACAAAAGTGTAAAAAATGTTTAAATAGACAGCATTCATGGATAGTGACAATTGTGAGTGATAGCGTGTGCCCGACTATGGGAGTCCTTCCCACATATGTTTTCATCCAAATTTATATACCTTTAAATTATCTAGATCTAGACACACTTTTTGGTTGAGATTCCTAGGGGGGGGGTGTTATTGCTCTCTGATATAAAAACTTTTATATTAATACCATGGCATGGATGGAAATTAGGTTGAACTGACGAAACACAGAAACACTACACCTACACGGTATTAAAATGTGATACATCCATAGACCACACGAAAGTTTTCAAAATCTTGATGGGTTAAAGTGAAACTCATATAGTTTATGATTAAAGGTTTCTTATAAACATAACATAATTGTTTCTATGTTTTTCATTCTAAGGTGTTATAACATTGATTCATCAAACCTGTAGAATGGCGAATCCTGATCTCAAGATAATGTCTTCAATTTCTTCTGCTTTATTCAGGGCATCAGGTTTGATTATGGCTAATGTTCTCTCAACATAGATGTGTGGTGCTTCCATTGAAACCTGATCATCTCCTCCCGACGTCATCTTGTCTTTGGTTTTAGCGCACCCTTCCTTTTGTCAGAATTCTTGAGATGTCAGCCTTCACTCACACTCACATTCAATGAGGAACGTTGCTTAGCGACATTTATTTATATCTCGCGAGATCCGGCTATATTCACAGTCCTCTTCGAGATGTTTACAAACTATGGCGGCGTTTAGCCCAGTCGACGACGGCTCCGGACATGAATGGGCATAGATAGACTGAAACTGGCTACTCGATGACAACTGAAGCGAGGACCTTAGTTGATCATCCTGAACTCATTACTTCACAAACATGAGTTTGGTTAGACCATGTTACTATCATCACTAAAATCCCTATTAAAAGATTACGATAAAAGAAAACAAACAAAGATTCTCGATCTTGGATCAGAGAGATCTAGATGTAGACATATCGGTCTGTCGGCATGTTTTCGTTTTTGCTTTACAGAGTTTTATGCTAGATCTAAATTCTAGATGTAGATCTGTGTTAATTGTCGTCTGCCGATTTCAATGGAAAGTATCAGTTGACTCATTTTTCACACAGGCAAAAACAAAGGCAAAAACCCCATCAAAGCAAACATCTCTTTATGATTTATGGAGAGGCTGGACCTAGATCTAGATCTAGATCTAGCTCTTATTTTGTGCCTTGACAGGCATCAATCTTATTTTCTGTATGCTCACCGGTGTGATGTATTATAAAGATTTATTGTTTTGTCACATTGTAGATCTGTATGCTTTGTTTATGATAATTGATATACATTATTGAATTCTGATGTAATCAAAACTTTAAATCATAAATGCCATAGCAACTTTAAATTATAATGAGATCTAGACTAGATCTAGATCTACCAACTTGTCCATGATGTAGGTCTAGATCTAATGTGGATCCCACTGACTGATAAAACAGACAGTGCAATCACGCTCTCTCCCTCGCCTACTGAAACCGGGCTCTGCAATGTACTGTGATCCCTCTCCTTCACTGGCCTCACTCTCACTGGCCTCGGGACTGAATCTGGCACAGCCACGATTTACTAAAATTCTGGCAGTGTTAAAGTGGGATCACTCTCTCTCACCATTGAATACCGGGCTTTGATTTTTTTATTATTGTCTTTTGCTCTTTTACTCGTTCTCAGTAATGATTGATGGTATAAAGATTGCATGTCCACATTCCTTAACTTTTTCCTTCTTATTGACATGGTGTGTGTGAGGGGGTGAGTGTATTCGTGTTCTTGTTGGAAGAACACTTTCTGTTTTAGACATGTTAAACTGCATTAAGGAAGCAGATTTTTCTTTCTGTTTCCGCGTTAGACTGGTAGGAAATACAGCAATTTATCAAGGGGGGAGGGGGGTCAAGGGCATTCGGTTCTAGACAGGTTTCTGCTTTGGACAGGTGTCCGTTTTAGCAAATTCGATTGTACTTTTGTTTTTGTCTTATTTCTGATGACAGGGGATTTTAAAGAGGAATAGGGACCCCACTACCGTTTTTATTTTCCATTTTTATTATCCTGATGAGGAGAGAGTGGTAGGGTTCACAGGGCTTGCCCCCCCCCCCCCCCCCCCCCCTTGCTTGCTTAAAATAAACAGAAACCCTCCTTATGTGTTCCCAAGGCATCTTCCTATAATTTTTCCCACTTTAACCCAACCGCAGTGTATTTTGCACTTTTGTGCCTATGGTCAGGGGTGCTAATTCGAGAGTAATGATACTGACACAACTTTGGAACACATATGTGAGGGGCCCCTTGGTGATGTATTTATAGATCGAAGACTGCTTGCTGTCTGGCACACCCCGCCAATGATAGTAAGACTGAAAATGTTTAGATCCAACACAATTCGTAACGTTAACCCTATTCTTTACCCTACTGTAATTGCTATAACACTTACACTTTAGATTGTTAGATCTAGGAAATAGAATATATGATAGCGACTGTTTGAAGTTGTTAGAGAAGTGTAATTATATATAGATGGATTATTTTGTCTTAAAAAGGTTATATTTCTATGAGAGTTGGATTTTAGAATATCTAAATATGATTTGACATACGTTGCAAACTTATTATTACATTTTGAGCGCAAGCCAATTATGAAATCAGTATATAATCGTGTTTGAGTTCAGTTGTCATCAGTTTAGTTGACAATCGTTCTTAACTCTCTGTCCTTTGAAAGTTTGAAATCAATCAACATTTTTCTTTTCTGTTTCAGGCAACAAGGAAAAAGGGCTCAAGTATGTATGATTATAAAAAATGTTGCCGAAAATCATATTAAGATTTTATCCTGAATTATAAATTTCTCTGTCAATAGTTTTAAACATTTTTAAATAATAAGACATGGGGTAACAAGAAGAAAAAAATAGAAAGTGAAATGTTGCAATGGCGTATCATAATAATGCGTTGTTTTGTTTTTAGCAAGTACACTTTGAAAGCAAATACTGTTTCAGATCTATGGGGTTTTGATATGTCAGATTTGTTTTGAAGTGGAAAAGATGTAAGGAAAAGAAACTTTCCTTTTGGTGCATTTTTAAATTCTGTTTTATTTGACTATTTTGTTTTACTCTTCTGCAGAAAAAGAGAATGATAGCCTTGATGATCTGCTCGGAGATCTATTATCTGATGGTACGTCCATTGATCAGTAATATTGAATGAGCTGAAGGCAAATTATATTATTGGTAAAAAATCTCTTATTTCAAAGAGAATACAATGAGAATGCTTCAATTCATGTACAAGTTTTGTTTTTATCAAATGAAAATCCTTGTTGAAAGATTCTCTGTCATGTAAAGATAATGGTAATCATAAACTGTGGGTATTCAAAAATGCATTGCCCATCCCTTCCCTTTAAAATCAAATATTCCAATGCTATTTAAATCTTACCCTAGAGGTCTCATGAACAATTGAAAGAATAGAGACAGACTTTTAGATTTCATTCTAACAACTCTACCATGAAAATGGGCCTTGGAGGCCCCTGTCAGCAGAGCTAAATAATTTCGATCCCTGAATTGAGGATATCTTAATTGGATGGGGATTTTCTGGTTTTTCCCGGATTTCCGAGGTTTTTAGCACGTTGAAAGGACTGCCGGGATTTTCAGATGAGAGTTCCGAGATTTTTAAAGATTTTCAGATGAGACTTCCGAGATTTTTAAAGATTTTCAGATGAGACGTCTGAGATTTTTTTAATGGCCGCAAGGGAGTCGATGTTTCAGGGGGAAATGACGGCGTCACTGGTCGTTCTCGCAGGCAAGGCCTGAGCCGACATCGTTTTCACCGGACCCGACCTCTTACCTGTTGCCTGCTGGCCTGTCCTAATTTCATTGGCTGAATAGCCATCAGCCATTGTCGTAACCCGTATGGGACAGGGGTGGGAATTTCAGGGTTTTTTGGCACATAGGAGTTAGTCCACGTTTTTTGTCTCATTTTTATACACACAAGTACCAGCCGTCCGGGAAAACATAGGGTCTAAGTCTAATTAGAACGGATGTCCTAAACAGAGAGAGAGAGAGTCATTACCTCAACACACGTACATATAAATACATACTCTCACATAGGGTCTACAATGCAAGATTGCTATACAGCATCCTGATCAATGTAGGCGCCTGTACTGTAGTATTGTGTTAATATTATGCTACATACAATACTACAGTGGGCTACAATACTATATGAGTATTGATTTTTTTTTCATGAGGGCATGCATGCTATTACTTTAGGGCTAGTCACATATGCTTGGTAGAAAGTTTCGGTCTTGACTTGAATTAATGAAGCATGAAGTGAAGCTACTTTGATTTGAGCTTTCTTTTAATATTCGAGACTCAATTTCAATGTGGGTGGATAGTGGGTGTCACTGGTAGGTTCTTCATCTTTTCTTTTCCTCTTTGACCTAATCTTTAATTTTGCTGTTTACTTACACCTGAGATCAATGTATAAGTTTGAGGGGGTAAACTTCAATAAAACAAACAAACAAGTCCAACTGACGTCCACGCCTTGCGAATCACATCCGTAAAGGAGATAACTCACACATGTTGACATTATTATTTTTAAACTACTATTTAGCTTGGATTAGGGTTTTGATTCCAAGGGTGTTGCATTATAGTTAGGTAGCCATTGTTGAGGTAGATAGATAGAGAGAGAGAGAGAGAGAGAGAGAGAGGGAGGGTGGCATACTTGAAGAGAACATTAGGGAATATTGTAGTTGTAGTAAAGTGTTCTGGAGGGAAGTAAAGTGACTACAAAGTAAAATGCCATGGAAGAAAAGAAAGTGAGTAAGAAAACATAAAAAATATGATGGAAATTAAAGACTGCGATAAAAGAGGATGAAGAATGTTTGGTGAGAAGATTTGAACGTAAAGAAATGAAGATAAACAAAAAGAAGAGATGATTCACTTGTTTTCGTCTGTTCTTGGGTTGTTTTCTTTTATTGTGTATTGTGTGTGTGTGTGTGAGTAATTTTTTGGCTAGAGCCTATCAGGGGAAGGAGGGGGCTCACCTTTTTAATAACTGTTGTGGGATGTTACTTGCATAACATGCACATGGCACCTGTGAAATTTTCACTCATGTTTTATAGAATCAGAGGATGAATAGTCTGCAAGACTATAATGGCTTGATATAATTTTGAAAAATAAACCCTTAGATATATAGGTAGTTACCATATAGGACTCGAACTCCAAAACACTGTCTTGCTAGTCCAGCTTTGTACTACTACAGGGCTATGATGATAGTGATACAGATCTCTCTTGAATTTTGATTCTAAAAAGTTGGCATGTCTGATAGCATTGGGTTTTTTTTATATTTAGGTCCTTTTCTTTATATTTCTAGTACATGTATTTAAATGTAATGCTCTTACATAATATTATTTTGAAATTTTAAAGGGGGCGATAAAGTTCAGGGTTTTTTTTCAGAGCTTGTCTCCCTGTTATAAGGATTTCATACTTCTCGTTTTCTAGATTCACCTTCACACAAGAAAGGCCTTTCAGCAGTAAGTAGAGTTATTTTGATGAAACTTATACTGTCAATAAAGATAAAATGGTCGATGGCTTTCTTAAGTTTAATTCAAGGTTGCGTTTCTGTGACAAAAATTTTCTTTTAAAATGGCATGTTAAAATAAACTTGTAAAAATACATTTACAATGAGGAAAATTTCAGTTTAAGTGTAACAAGATTTATGTACAAGATAATTTGCCTGTGGTAGTTGAACTGAAACATTGTTTTACCTATAAATTTACTTAATTTTTATTTTGTTTTTGAGAATTTAATCACGTTGTGTAACAATGAGCAATGTTTCCTTTCTTTTTCCTCAAGAGTCCATCAAGACAAAAGCCATCTTTTGGAAAAGGAGGAAACCAGGGTAATTTGTTGGCATTTTATACTTTGAAATAAACTATTTCTCATGTTCATGCCCAAGCTATTAAGATATATTACACTTTACTCAAAACATTTATCAAATGTCTTTCAATCCTACAAGCCTGAGATTTGTTTCAATGCTACAAGCCTGAGATTTGGTTATAGTTTTCTTGTTTTGTTTGCTGCTTTTTCAGCTGTTAGATAGAATAATTTTTGCTTCTGTTGATAAAAAATGTTTTTTCCATTGTTTCAATTCCAAATATTCTGATGTTGATTTATTTATATTATTTTTCAATGCGAGGATTTTACTAGTTGAATTTGGCAAACAAATACACAAACACAAAGATAATGTGATAAGAGATTCCTTTCCTTTCATCACAGGGATAAAGATGATATGTTCTACAGTTCCTTGGCTGCCATGGCTGACAGTGATGGAGCTTCAGATGTGTCTGAGGCTGATGTCGGCAAGATGGCTAACTCTCTTGGGGTAATGAAACAGTCAATTCTTGTTGTCCTTTGGCATTGTTAATTGTTTGTGTTAAAATGACTTTGTCACTGTTTGTTCTTCAGACAATTTTTCTCATCTTACAAGATTTTCTTGATACAACTAAAAGAATTAAGTAAAAAATATACTTCTCTTCATAATTGTCCTCAAGTCATCAGGCAGGAGTTCTGGACAAGCACCCCGCGGAAAAAGTACGCCGATGACCTAGTCATAACGGCCGAATCGATTGAACTTGACGACAAGGTGAACACGTGGAAGTCTGGCCTGATGAAGTACGGCCTATGTGTCAACGCGAAGAAGACAAAATTGCTCAAATCTAGCACAGAAAGTGGTCACCAATCACAACCTGCCGACAAGTATCCTTGCAGCATCTGTAACAGCGGAATGGCAAAACCAACGAAGAGCAACACATCTTTTGTCTGTCAAAAGTGTCTACCACGACAACCTCTTCCGACCACTGCCCCTAGTGCCCTATCAGACGTTGACATCGAATCCGTCGATTCCTTCCAATACCTCAGAGACACTATTGGAAAGGACTGTGGGTGTCAAGATGCTATTAAGAACCAGAATACGGTCAGCCTGGAAGAGCTTCCACAGTCTGTTACCAACATTGTTTGATCGGCTGATACCGCTGTAAAAGAGAGGAAGAGCTTTTATCGTTTGCGTGCGCAGTACTCTATTTTACGGCACGGAAGTGTGGGTCACGATTTACAGCGGCTCGAACGAACCGGCGGTCAGATGTTGCGATGGCTCTGTAGCGGCCGAAAGTCATCAACATGCGAGCTCCAAAGCCTACTTGATATCGCAGATGTCACATCAAAAATCCGAGAGAGACGACTCAGGTGGTACGGCCACATCTGCTGGATGTCGCAATATCGAGTACCAAAGAGAATCCTACTCTCGAAGCATCGGTCCTCGCCCACGCGGAAGACCCAAGAAGCGTTGGATCGACAACATAAAAGAGGACATCGCGTCGTCAGCTGCAGTCGGAGCCGTTGGTCTGATAGGCCTGGAAACCGGCTATCAAAATTGGACGCCGTCGTAACGCCTCTATCGAGGGAAACACACGACGTTAAAGAAAGAAGAAGAAGAAGATATGTTAAACTTAGTCTATTTGGCATTGAGTATTTTTCACTTTTACGAAAGAAAAAAAATAATGCCTTTATAAATGAAAAATTCCAAAGTTGTCTTTGTTTTGCAGACATGGCTCAATGCCAGTGATTCATGGGTGTTCTGGAACTGATTGTTTCTTTTACTCAAATTAATGTAATTTTTATTCTGTATTTCTTCTTTTCAGTATTACTTTTATCTTTATCCTTGACTTTTGCAGGAACTGAGCGGTTGTCACTAATAGATGATATTTCTTTCCTTTGATTCTTTTGCATTTTTCTGTCATCATGCTGTTTCCTCTTAATTGACCATGGGATCACATTGAATGAATGACAGGGTTAGTTTCATTCAATCAATAAAAAAAACAATTTCTTGAGATAATCATATCATTTTACCTCATGAAAATGACAATCATCTTTCCATAGGGATTAGATGACATGGATGCAGACTTGTTTGGAGATAAACTGAAGCCAAAGACCAGCTCCAGCCGATCACAAAAACCTACAACACCTCGTCAGTCATCCGCAAAATCTAGAAATGGATCAAGGTCTCCAAAAAGAGTACAGGTACTGACCAAGGAAACGATTATTCTAATAATTAGCCTGTGAAAAATTTTCTTTTTTGAGAAAAGCCTTCTCTTTCTTGATGTCATCATGCTTTCATATAGGATGGACATGCACTCAGGATTTTGCAGTTTTTGATGACATATTTCCAACCTATAATACCTCTTAGTATTTTAAATATATAACAGAATGTGATATGATTGAAAGAGTAAAGTTCAGTTAAAGTTACTATGTACATTCCATGATGTTTTGAATATTTTGTTCAAACTTTGAATATCTCATTGATCTGATCAAAAACTTTTGAACAAATTGCGCCCTGTGTACAATTTTTGTATTATAATATATTGATTTAAATTGTGCAGCTTAAGGCTGCTAATGCATTTCAGGGATAAAACTGTTCTTGTCTCTGCATAAATCTCTGCTTATTTAAACAGTCCCCATCAAGGAGTGATACCCCAACAAGTCCACCAGGTAGTGCCAGAGGTGGAAGTTTGAAAAGAAAACCTGTCAAGCCTCCTTCTCCCTCAACAACCCCGGCACTTCCTGTAGTACAACTGGAACAAAAGCCGGAACAGCTCCAGGAAAGATGAGTGGTAAGCAGGAATAATTTGTCCACATGTCAGTCACACACTGCTTTTGTCTAATTTTTAGTTAAATCACAAACTTAATGATTCATGCTCAACCTGATTAAGTTAAAAGAATCAGCTTTGTGCTTAATGGTGAATTCTTTTACTTCTTCAAATTTGAGTGTTGAATTTTTTTTTTAATATGCTGTACAATATGATACAGTGCTTCCTGCACAGTTTATTATGACATCACATTTTCGTGCTATTTTCCTACATGGGGGGCTTGATCCAAAGTTTTCCAACATAAATTTGAGAGCCAGGTTCTGTAAATATCTAAAATGATCTTTCCAGTTTCTTTCGGGTGAGGAGGGATTGGGAAACAATAACATTAAAGAAATTGGACACATTTCTTAGTAAAGTTGAAGTCTTAGATCATTTTGATTACGTTCACTGCCCTCAGTAATTTATGGTCCTATAAAACTCAGTCATGCAGACCATGCATACATATGAAATTGCCAACTAGTGGTAATTAATCATGTTTATGACATCACCTTCAGTTCACAAGATATTTTATACCTTGCACTCTAAAACTCAGGTTTTAGTTTTTGCTCTCACTTTCAGTCATGCATGGAGGAAGTGAAGAGAACTAAGTCAAAGGACAAAAGTTTTTCTGTACAAGACAATATGACATTATATAGTGTATGGTATAATTTGACATACTTTACCTATGTGGACAGCATGTAATGTCATCTCTATAGTACAGTGCTTTACTTCATAGTGCAGTTTATAAGTTTTTTTTGCATGGGGGGTTGGGGGGGGTGAATTGTTTTTCTTTTATGTTGCGATTATTTTGAACTGGATTGAATTAATATGTTTGTATTTATGTTCATTTGTCCATTCAGATTTGAGTGAAGCAAGTGAAAATCTCAAACCTGGCCAGACAGTGACTCAAAGACCAGAAACAGCTCCCAAAATTAAAAAGAAATATGACTTTGGAGGTATTGTAATCATTTGGCATCTCTTTATTGATTATCGATTTGTCACCTCACACTGTGTGAAGGTATAACATTGCTTTATTTTTCCTTTTAAGATTTTTAAAATTCACTCTATGTGAAGATGGGATGATTACTTGCATTTCTATGGCAACAATTTGTCTTTCCTTTGATATTCTCACAAGTCTCCTTAGTAGTGTCTTTTTATATTATCTGTATGGTACATGTTTATGCAATTGCTCAGCTATAACTGTAATTTTCTGTGCCATGATAAATTTGTCTTTTAATGTGCTCATAAAATGGACTTAATTTTTAGATATTTTTTTCATGCTTGTTGTTTGTTAGATTTTGATCCAGATGATCCTCTGGCTGGAGTGTTATCAGATGATGACGTTGATGACATTTCTGAAAGGGACAGACCGAGATCAGCCACCAGGCCAACTCAACAATCCAAACCTCCTGAAGACAGTGTTAAAAACGCCAATAGAAATGGAACGTTAGGTGAACAACAAATTGATTTTTTATTTTTGGTCAGATAAGTTAAGTTAAGTTATGCCTGTGGATTCCTCATTGAACATACGGGCGTAACCACACCCTCCAGCTCACACAATTCTGGGAGACCCTCTTCAGCTCGGCCCATGTCTCTCCGGCAGCCTTGGCTTCTGCGGTAGTGCTCCTCCATCACGTCTGTCTTGGTCTTCCCACTTTACGTTTCTCTTGCAGAAGTTCCATTGGTCGTCAGAAGAGTTGTCCATGTGAAGGCTTTCACCAGCCTGCATTATCAGAATCAGAGTTGATCACTACACTGGTGTTACACTTGTTCATGAAGGCACACGTTTAAATTGGTCAACAGATAAGCTGTTGATGACTCTATTTGGCAGGGCATTCCACTATGGTTTGAGGGAAAAAGCTGTGTTTGTAAATGTATGTGGGTTGATGAATTTTTGGACTTTCTTGTTGAGCGAGTATATTCATTGTTGCGTTGAAAAAAATAAGTCGCTTTTCTGTTGATGTGTCTGTGTTTATTGTTTGTAAATATGTATGAGGCATTTTTACAGAGAAGACCAGTTAAGTTCCTGTAATGCTTGAGTTGTTCTCTTGACCAGCATTTTTTTACAACTGCCCCGTCTCTGTACCTAATTTGGTATTGGTGGTGTGGATCCATCAATCAGGAGGACTAGTATCCCATTGAGTTTGTTGTTGATGATGCATGAGGGTATATATGACTTGTCCATTTTTCATGGTCTCTTTGAAGGTTTTCTGCACTGGCTTTGTTTGTTATTTAAACAACAGGCTCAGTTTAAGATTTGCATCAGGGGACATATTTTTCCAAGATCATTTATGAATATTATAAGCTTTCTACTGGAGAGGACTTTGTTGTTGAGATGTTATTGCCTGGGTTGTTGGCCCAGTGCCATTTGAGGTACTCTTTCGCCTGGTCTCTACTGTCCGCTCGTTCGGTGGCCCTACCAGGAGATGTATCTCCCGCTGGCAGACAAGGTTGCACTCTGTCGTCCATGGGGGGTTTTAGTCATGCACTTTACGTTTTCATTTTTAAATCCCAACTAAAATATGATTAATATATTCCAAAATTCTTTTGATTAAGATGTGTTTGGGGTTTTTTTTTTCTTTTCATCACAAATAATTAATATATTCCAAAAAACTGTTAGAGTCCCCTAGAAGGCGAAACCTGATGGATCGTCCTCCAACCCGCAGTGGCTCAAACGCAGGAGACAAAGTTGGAACAGATGAAGTCCCGATGGAGACACCTGGTAAAAGTTCAGGTGAGATGATCTGTTCTGTGTGGATATGGTTTATATATTGGCATGATAACCAAAATTAAAGTGAGAGACAGAGAAAGAAACACACGAAATTGGACTAAATAAGTAAAAGTTTTATTTTAATCACTGTATATGTGTGTATGTGAATGTGGTAGAAGCATAAACTTTAATTTCAATTAATTTCCACACACACATATTTATAATAGTATTATCTTTTCATTTGTGTATAGTTTCCTTGTTTGAATATCCGTGTTTGTAGTTCCTCTTTCCTCTCATCACCCGTCCCCTTTTTTCCCCTTTCTATACCCCAATGAGGTTTGAAGTGCATGCATGTGTATATTTGTGTGTACATTACAGGTTTAAAAGTTCAGGCTAGTGTGTTCAGTGAGGATGACGGAGATTTATTAGATGGTCTTGGTCTGGAAGGAAAAGATGATTCAGCAGCTGCAGTCAAGAGGAGTGAAGCTGTGAAAATCACCAGTGCAGGTGTGTGTCAAACTTTGCCCCGTAGTTTTTATGTTTTGAGTTTTACATGCTAAAGATTTGAAGAGTAGTAAGGAATCAAGATTTTATTTTATTTTCCCAGGATTATCTCTGTCTCGATTTTCATGAAAGTGGACATAGGTACGCTTTTGAAATGATCCATTCAATTATTGTGAAAGGGAAAAAAATATTCAAATGGAAAACAATGGAATATAATACCAAAAGATAATAATAGGCAATAAATTGATGAGGGAGGACAGCAGAGAGAACATTTTGACATGAGAAACGTGATTGTCAATGTTTCTCGTAAAGTGTGAAAGTATTTTGATCATTGGAAACTTTAATGATTTTTAAGACTGGACATAAAGCCACCTGGTGCTGAATACATTAAGCTAAGTAATGGTTAAAAAGAGTCAATCTGAAAAGAAAAAAATATGTTTAAAACATTATTGACTGAAAATTAAACATGAATTTAATTGTGCACTATTTTGTAAATCTGTGTGCTGGTTTAAGATTCAAACAAGATGCATAGAAATTCAGAAGCGTTTATGAGAGGTAGGCACTCAGTTTATCTATCGTTAACTTATTTTTAGTTATTTTAAGTTACGGCATTTGAATTAAAAAAAACAAAAGTTTTTACATAACAAGAGTTGTTGCATTTGAAATGCATTATATTTTATTCATATATATATTCGTTTAATTTTTAAGGGCCATTTCTTGGCTTTTGCAGTTTTGTTCTATTGAATTTTTAAAATGATGTTTTACAGTAAAATTTATTTTGTTTATTGAAGAGAAAGTATGGAATATGTATTAAGTATTATTACACAAATTAATTTTCTTCCATAAAATTTATTATAAATCTTGCAGGTAAATGAATATCATGAAATATGAGTCTATGAAAGAAAAGATAAACAAAATATATAGCCTTTTTTATACAGTATTCTTTTTTGATAGATTCAATTTTCTCCAAGGATAAAATTCTATAGAATTAGATGTAATCACCTAGGCTCGTTTTGTTTCTTTATATATCAATGTTTTCACTATTTTCACGATAAAAATTAATATGAGATTTAGTTAATACAGCCTGCAATATATATACAGGTTATGAACAAAATATGAGCAAAGATATTTTGAGCTCAAATTCGAGTCCATGTAAATCAAGCAATGAGTAGAATGAAACAACGAGCAAATATCAAGGGGAAAACAATAATCATGTTTGGTATAGCGTTTAAAGTGCTATTAAAAATAAAGAGTAATGAACGGTATGAAGTAAAAATTTGAATCCAATTTAGAGCAGTCGTCCCAAGAGATAAATGATGTTGACATAGACTTGTCTTTCAGCTATTAAAGCTTCTCTTATCCCAATAAATATGCACCAGCACACTGACTCATTCTTGATGTGTATATATGTCTAGATACTCATAGGCAATTCATGCGTACAAGATTTCCTTTTTCCATCATTGAAAAGGTGATAATGAAGAGAACAGACCAGCACGATCCGTATTTGATAATTTATTGGGCTGTTCAAACACTGCGGCTCAACACTTGCAACCCAAGGAGAAAAAAGAGTTTGTTTTGGACAGCAAGTACAGCAGCTCATTTGGAGGTACTTTTGATCCTTCTTGTAAAGATTGAAGTTGTGTAGATTTCATTGTATCTGTTGTAACTTATTTTAGAGTAATAGTTTAAGTCATGGTAGTAATGTAATGCTTCTTTTATAGGATTTGCATATTTAGATTCCAAACTTTGAAAGTCATGTTGATTTCATGCTTAAACCTGTGTTCCTTCAAGGCTTGGATCATTGTTGAAAGATAATTTTATGTTCATATATAATCGGATCTGAAATGGGAAAGGATCTTGCAAGAGAATTCAAAATGACACAATGGTATTGTGTAATTTAGAAA
The DNA here is from genome assembly GCA_037039925.1 of Doris montereyensis. Classification (NCBI taxonomy): domain Eukaryota; kingdom Metazoa; phylum Mollusca; class Gastropoda; order Nudibranchia; family Dorididae; genus Doris; species Doris montereyensis. The sequence goes on along the minus strand of JAXRKP010000061.1, from coordinate 387,779 downwards.
TCGTTGAAAATGCTTTTTCAAAGAATAACTTATTCCATAATTAATTGTTGATATATGGTTGATTGTATCTGGCCGCTTCCTTATTATTTCTCTTATGTACTTTTCGCACATGTGAATGCAGGAAGTGGTGATGGGAGGGACGGTGAGGAAGATGATTTTAACTTTGGTAGTTATCAACCATCTGCAGCATCAGGTTCTCGTCCAAACTCACGTCGATCAGTCAGGTGAGAAATAAATTCTGAGTTGCCTTGGTTAGATTTCACATATTGATAACATCTGCATTCAAACTAAATGATTGTGCATCACTTTCTATGTGATTTTTATATGCCGTAACTAATTAAATCAGAATAATTTTTTAAAAAATCGTCAGTGAAGGATTTCAATTTTAAATGAAAGAGAGGTAAATGACTAATGTGAAGTTTATCATTTTCTTTTCTCTTGATAAGATTTCAAGATGATGATGATATTTTCGGTCTCGACACAAAACCGTCTCCAAGACTCAAGTCTCCTGCTTCAAAAGGCAAAGCACCTCCCAACATGGAGTGGTTGGAAATGGCATCTGAAAAGCCGCCTGTCACCACGAACGCATCAGTGACTGCTCAAGCTGGTTCTACTGCAGGTTCGACTGGGACGGCTTCTCCTCAAAAGCCTTCATCTTTTGCAAAACCCCCTTCATCTTCAAGACAAGAGCCAACGGCTAAAGTTCCAGAGAGCCCTAGAAAGTCACCAGCTCCTACACAGAAAACTATAAGTCCGAGGGCATGGCTTGGACTAGAGGATTCAGAGTCAGATGGGGAGGAGCTCTTCTTGCCCAAGAAGTCCGCAGCCAGAAGCGCTGCATTGCCGCAGAGTCCCGCAGTCTCTGTAGCCCCTTCTCCCAGGGTCATGCCAAAGAAACTCGTGAAGAAGGACTCAATATCACCTAAAGCACCAGCGGATAATGGGGCTGCTGAGGACGATGATGATGACTGGCTTGCACGGGCTAAGAACAGAAGGATGCAGATGCTGCAGAAAGAAGAATCAAAAGATGAGATAGGAAAAGACAGCATTAGTGTTCAAATGGAAAGTGGAAGGGGTTCATCTGGCAGATTTGAGGATGGAATGGAGAAAGTTGATGCTCAAAGTCTGCGTGTGGACTTGTCATCTGTAATGTAAGTTTTAGACATATAATTAAAATTTTCAAAGCAATTTATCTTTCATCTTTACCATTCCCATGCTTTGATTATTTTCTTCAATAGATTTTCGCCAAGAAAACTAGATTTTATTGCCAAATGAAGTATCCATAAACTCCTTATAGCTAGTCTAAAAACTGCTTTTTACACCATTGTGTGTGGATGTAACAAAACCGTTGTACGGTGAAAAGTTTCGATAAGCTGATAGCCCAATGGGTTCTTAGCATTTTTAAGTTTATTTGGTGAAAATTTGTCAAATTTTAACAAAGTTATGAATTTTTTGGTAAGAAGAATTTCAAGAATGCGGAAAACCTCTTTTTTTTTTTTTAAATCGCATTCAAAGTTTTTCTTTTGCTTCAAAAAAGGTTTTTAGTCATGTGCTATAAAATACATTTTAAACGCATTTCTAGGCACTTTTTATGGCAAAATATTTCATCAAGGTGTTCATTAAAGATTTTTAAAACCAAAATGCGAAGATCTCAATTTTCAGTGAAAATTTACCTCAGCTCAATTTCCCTGTTTTCTTGGTTCAAAGCCCTTTCACCTAACGATGGATTTTGTCAGATCCACATACAAATTAGATGAAATAATATTATTTTGAGAAAGGTTGTATTTGGATCTTTTCATCTTAGAAGCATGTTTGGTATTTATTTAAAGCTTTAAATTCGTGGTATCACTGACAAATGTCAAATTTCTTTCTTCAGTTTAATCTTTTTTGCAACAATAGGAAATTTGAAATGATTAATGCACACTTAAGATAGTGTATTGGACATGTGAATGCAACATCTGTTTGGCTACAATTTTATGTTCTTTTTGTGATTTTTCAGTATGGAATCCCCAAAACCTGGGTTTCAGTCAGCTCTATTGAACGTTCAACTATGCCGTCTTCCTATCAAGGAAGAGGAGGATCTGGGTGAGAATGAAAAGCTGTTCACTGAAATTCTCTGATAATGAGTTTGTCAAAATTTATGATGACTATGTAGGGGTGTATATAAAAAAGAGAAATGTGTGAATTGCACAAAACCCATCGCAAGGTGAAAATTTTCAAAATACGTTCTTTTTAATATATATATATGTATAATATAAGATGATAGCCCAATGTGTTTTGAGCATTTTAAACTTTATTTGGTGAATATTGGTAGAATTTTGAAGAAGTTATGAATTTTTTGTGAAAATCGCGTTCAAAGTTTTCTTTCGTTTCAAAGAAAATTTCCAGCTATGTGCTAGAGTTACCTTTTAAACACATTTTTAGGCTCTTTCAAGGAAAGTGTTTAATCAGGGTGTTCATAAAAGTTTACTTTAACCAAAAATGCAAAGAACTAAATGTTCATGAAAATTTTTTACCTCAGCTCACAATTCTCCCATTTTCTCAGTTCGTATCACTTTCACCTTAAAACAGGTTTCGTCAGATCCAGACACAAATTAATGAAACACTTTTGATCTTTAAATACACTTCTTCATTTTTGTTCTTGGGCTCACAAATAATCAACATTAAATTTGTTAAAAGGGGATTATTTTCTTTTCATTTTGTACTCATAGTTTATATTTGGTCTGTCATATCTTCTGATTTAGTAGCTTCAAAATTGAAATTTTCATTATGCCTAAATCTTGTGGCCAGTTTGAAAATTTTAATTAGATTTCTTTCCTCATTCTTTTTTTTGGTATTTCCTTTCTTTAGTTTTAATTACCTTGTAGCTTATGGGTACACTGTTATGTAACTGTTAACTCAATATTAAAAGTTAAAATTACATTTCATACAAATATAGTAGTGTCGGTGGCCAAGGGGCTAGGCTACCAAACTTGGAATTATGAGGTCCTAGGTTCAAATCCTAGATCTGACGTTGTGTTCCTTGGGAAAGACACTTGTCACACATTTTCACTACTCAACCCAGATACAGATGGGTACAAACACTGGCTTGGAAGTAAAAACCTGTGTCAGACTAGTATCCTGTCCAGGAAGTGATTATTATCACCTGTTACACTTCATGTTATTGAATCTGGGATAGGCTCTGGCTCTGTGGACCGTCATGGCCTTGAAGAAACTTTTCTTTTGTTTAATACAAATATTGTTTTGTTTTGTTTGGTTTTTTTGTCTCAGGGACTGGAAGAGGGAAATTTTCAGGAAGTTTCATAGAGGCTTTTACCACCCTCTGTCCCAATATCTCATTTTCCAGAGTATTTTGTTTTGCCTTTCACAAAATGACCATTATTGTGTGTATGCATTTTTCTAATAGCCATGGTGTATTTCTTTTATTTACTTTCAGTCGTCCTACATGGGATACTCCACAAGTAACTCCAAGCAATGAACAAATACCAGGTAAACATTAATTGCTTGTTTTCTAAGACACCTAAAGGCAAGCATAAATTATCAGTCATAGGAGAGTGCTTTGTTTGAGAGCTCTCTTGACCATTGATATTAATGATATAGTCAAAACAAAACAAAAAGCATTCAGACACACACAAAATGTATATGTGAAGGCAATGTGCCCTCAGAAAAACAATGAAGAGGAAATAGGGGAGGGGGGGGTGTGTTACACTACAGTTATTATTCTCAAATCACTTGTTATTCTGAGATAACATACAGCTTATGAATTGTACCGGTTAGCAGATCTGTAAAGGTATTAAAAGAATGAGACAAATTAGCATCTTACCTTTAGGTACATTTGTGGCTTTTACTGTCTTTGGGATGAGATAGAAGATGGGAAGAGGAAGGAGAGATGAGGTAGTGGCTGTAGTCCTGAGATATAGTTTTGGCTTCATGTTTCAGAGGTCCAAAGCAAATGATCTTGCTTTTTTATGTAAAACAGCAGCTGTTCCTACAGAGCTTAATTTAAATGTGTTAATATAACTCAACACAGATCTAAAACGTGAATGATGCCATAGCTTTAGCATACTTCATTTATTCAATGATAGTAATGTAATAAGAAACAGATGGATATTACTTGATTAAACACTGTGCTTATTGTTGTTAGTTGTTTTTCTTTGATCTGTGATTGCATATCTACAAGGCTTACAATTTTAAATTGTGCGAATATTTACAATTATTGTCTTTGTGTTGTCTGTTATATCAGGATAATGCCAAATTTGTTTTTCAAAACCAAATTTATTAAAGATTCTGAATCTGATTCTGAAGTGGAGAATGAAATACAGACCCAAAAAATACTTCAATGGCTCCTGTATTGTTGGTCACATGACAATCTTGCAATTTTTGCTGATCTTGAATGAGGATGAAAAAGTGTGCATACGTTTTTATTCTATCCACCTGTAATTTAAGGTTATGGCGCCATGCATATGGGACTACATGCAACCACCCCTACGTCTGATCCTTATCTGAAATCACCTGGTGCTGCAATGGGCTCTAATGCGGTAAATCATTTTATTTAGTTCGGTCTTAACATTGTAATAGGTTCTCATCAACATGTCATATTGTCACTGGGAAAACTTTATGTCGTTAAATTCTCTTTAACCCTATAACAGCGTATAGCCGATTAAATTGGCTAATTGCTCATCTGCGGCAGCATTAGATAGGCCAACTCATCTGCCCAGTTTTTCATTGTTAATTCTCTTTGACTACTAGCTGTTTTATCGTTTTCCCGCATCTCCTGTGATTGAAGAATACCTGTAGCTCTCCTGCTTCTGTAAATAGCAATTGTCTTCCTGTTGTCATAGTATTACTCATAGCCGTCTTGTGATTCCAGTATCGTGAAAAAAGTATCACTGCTTTTGTTTTTAGATAAATTAAGCATGAACATTTGATAAGAACCCCAACAAATTATACATTTCTGGAAAGGTCGTGAAATTCTCTAAGTGATAAGAGGTTTTTTGAATGAAAATGACAATATCTATAAACTTTTCAAGGGATTCCAACATAAGAATTACGTAGGTTGGTGGCCATATTGGATTTTTGCCCAGGGGTCAAGGCTATGTCATCATGAAAGTTTTTAATTATTTTGTTTTTAGTATAAAACATGACTCAACACCTTTTCAGAAATGTATAGTTTGTTGGGGTTTTTAGCATAAACAACACTTGAAATAACTATAACAAACATGTCATTATATACCCCTTTAAAGCCTCAGCAGTTATAGGGTTAAGTTTCGAAATTTCATATTGATCCTTTTATTTGGCCAAATTTATTTGATCTATTTTTATTTTGTTAATCTTTTCACTCATTTATTCATTTATCTGTTTATTTATTTGTTTATTTATCTATGTTCATCTTACTATGGAGGGTATTTTCTTGTTATTCTTACTATATCGTTGTTTTACTTAATTTGATTTTTTTTACATTCATGATGATTCCTTCTTTTTCCCTCTAGCTTAACACAAATATAATTCAGATTCATGTCCTTTTTATTTTTATCAGTTTGAAGATCATTAATCCCATCCTCAAATAAAGACCAAAACTTAAGATTCAAGAGAGAAAACAACGACCTCCCCACTTCAAAACTATTAACAATGAAATCATAGGTGTAAGTGTGCCGGCCATGGCAACCCCATCTGTCATTGGCGGTTGGCAATTTGCCGTCCAAATGCTAGCCTCCAGCTTCTCCTCCCAACCTTACCCCCAACTGTCCAATTTTTAATTTGTGCTTTTTTACGCCATGTTTTGTCCAGTTAATTTGTTCCTTCAGTATTAGTTCTTTGTTTGTGGTAAGATAGTTGACTAGCAGGCCAATTCAAATTTGTGAGTTGGTTTTCAAGTTAAATGAAGGCCTACTCACTTCCACCCATGAATGAGATGGAAGTGCACCAATTTTCTTTATGTGATCTCTGAATCGTTTCCATAAGAATCCAAAGTATGTTTGTGTCAAGTCTTTCTTTCTTCAAATAGTAAAAAGAAAATCATCAATTGTCAGTGGAACTCATAAAATGCTTCTCATGTGGGTTTTTTACAGTCACCTGGCTTTTTACAGTCAAGCAATATGATTGGTCAAACAACCCCTCAACTTTCTAGCCAACAGCAGCAATATTCACAGATTCAGGAACAGAAGAAATCCCAGCTGCTGCTTCAGCAACAACAATTGAAAGACATGCTGGAAAATATTGAAAATCAGTACAACACCATAAACACTGTGCAGGTGAAGATGAGACTCACACCCCCAATATTAATTAATAATTTCACGTACAACATTATTTTCGTGTTTTAAATCGCTTTTTGTGGTGTTATTTTTTTGTTTGCTACTTTGGTTTTTGTTGTTTTATTTTAAGAGGAGTTTTCTAGGGAGTTTTATAGGTGTAAACCTCTTATCAGGATCATACTATTGAACTAGGTTGTGATTTTCTTTTTAAACCTCAACATGTACTTTTCCCAGATGTCTACCCCTGTGTCAGGATTTCCATCGTATGCCCAAATGTCATCTTCTATGGAGATCTCAGATTCATTGCCTGAGGCCCAGATGAAGGTAAATTTTACCGGAAAAAATCTATATGTAATCATTTCCAGTGTAATGTTTTTATAATCATTATTATTTCTTTAACATTTACTATATTATTCTTCTGCCAATTCAAATGTAATAAAAATTCATTTTGATATTGTAACAGATGTACCGATCATAAAGTATTGATTTTTTTTGTCTTATTCTTATCGCTGAAAAAGGTACTTTACTACAATTAGGTATTGCATGATTTAAAATTGAAATTTCTTAACTTTTTGCTTTGAGATTAAATATATCTTGTATTTATATGCTATAAAATTGAGAAACATTTACTCATTTAAATGGTTATTTGAACTAGGTGACTTTTTACTTAAATCTACTTATTAAAGCAAGTAATCAAAAAGAAACAAATTTCTTTCCATTATGCAGCTGAAGAAAGTAGACCTTGAGAAAAAGTACTTAGAAGCACTACTGGAGAGTTCTAAGAGACGATTTGAAGAAGAAATGCTTGCAGTGGAATCCTCTTACAAGTGAATATTTTTTCCATTTTTGTTCCCTCTAGATAGAATTTTTTTTTTTTAATCGTAATCAACCATTTGAGATGCAAGTGATGATTTCAGTAGTCAAGAAAATATAGTTTTATTCCTGTAGGTTTTCTAGTTTGTTCTCTTTGTAAACTTTTTTTTTCAAGATTCCTGGGGTAAGTATTAGGGATGGGCAGTGTATGTTAATTTCTTTGCCTTGCTTCAAGTTTTTCCTAATAACCTGTAAAGTGTAGCTTTTCGATCCAGATTTGAATCTCGTGTTCACCGTCGGGGCAGTTTGACCACAAATGGGACAAAACTCTTTTATTGCACTACTGGATGGAGCAGTTCATTCCCTTGACATTTATACCATAACAAAGGCTCAGTATCGATTCTTTCATTTTATACCGTATAAGTCGGAAATTTTGTCTTAAGTATATCAACTTGGCACTCATTTTAATTACCACAAAATACGCTATCTGTAGAATCTTACTTTTGATAAATTATTGTCAATATTATGTAAGATCGGCCGAATATTACGGGAAACATCTGTTATAAGAAAAATGCCATCCCGACATGAGTATAAAGGATCTGGAGCAGTTGAAGTAGGGTTGACATGAAGTATTTTGATAGCCTCTCACGATTGTATGATGTTTCAAAGTATTGTGTGAGCAAAGTGATAGACAATTTTGTTTATAACTGAAAAAACCTATTTGAAATGAAGTTGTTATTTTCACAATGAAAATCCAAGATGGCAGCGTTCCCATGGCAACCATATGACAAAAAAAATAATTTTTGTATCTTTTTCAGCTAATTTATACATGCCAAGTACAATGGTAGTGGTTAAAATTGTCTATATCAAATAATGATAAAAAACGTGCTCAGGACACCACCACCCCCCCCCCCTACCCTCCTAAAATGTTTGGTCTGAACTGTCAAATGGTGTTTTCTATAAGTGAGTTGCATTTTCTCTTTGTTTCAGAAATCGATTGCAGATAGTAGAAGACTCCAACAGGAAAAAGGAATCCAGGTATGATTTTATATTATATGATACATTTTAAAATCAGATTGTAACATTATATTGACACTCTTTAGTTTTTCATACGGAAATATTTTCTTTGCTTCTGTTAGTAGATCTTTTCATAACGGAAATATTTTTCTTTTGCTTCTGTTAGTAGATCTTTTATCCATAATCCTATAATTTTATCTCCAAAAAGTTAATTCTTTACGTGTTGTGAAGAACTATTGCCTTTAAAGGCATATTGATAAAAGAAGATGATTCATGTCATGTTGAAATAAGTCAAATGAAAATGACATGATTCTTCTGTAGTTAAATGCTAAAATACTTCAACTACTAGCTTTTCATGCTAATGCTAATACCTTCAACTACTAGTAATTCAAAAATTAAAAGTTTGTGGGAGTTGATAACAGGCACTGTTCATAAATGTCTCTTTTACCTTGGCAGCAGGAGAATGCTAAAAAATTGTTTGTCTTTTTGCTTTGTTATTACATTGCATGTTTCACTTCGTTTTGTTATTACATTGCTGATACTGAACGATGAAGACATCATCTAGGTACTTTCTTCAGGGGGAAAATCAGTATTTGTCTTTCCTGCCTACTGCTACCGAATGCAACATCAGCCTCGATGCCTAATGTCGTCCTCGCTTACTCTTCGTCTTTGTATTTGCGTAACAACAAGATATCGCAGTGTGCAAGAGAGTTTTCCCCTCAAAAGAGCCAGAAATCTTGCATATTTCTATTTGCTTTCGTTTTAGACTTACAGCGATTGTAAACAATGCGACACAATTATTTTCAATGAATTTACCGACCTACTCACGAAAGTTACTGACAATTAAAGGCTCATAATAATTATATAAAAGTATATATTTTCTAAAAAGCTTGTTTTCTTTCCTAGTTTATCATTGAAATTGAAAGATGTATAAGTCTAAAATTAATTTTAACTTAGACAGGTTTACTTTTCATCAAAGTGGCTGCCACACGCTAGTTGGCTCGCTGACAGTCATTGTCGCGGCGCGCGAGGCTGCCCATGAAGTATTACGAGTTCACAGGGAGAAGACAACAAGACCAATTATGTATTTGTGCAAACGCACATTCTTATCAGCTCAATCAAACACACTCTCAAAAAGACCTGCTCACATTTACACTCCTCTAGCGATGGACTTGTCCTAGTAGGATCATTTCAGTTTACAATAGGGGTAACCAATAAATGAAAGTTGTATAATCAAGCCTACTTCATGCATAGTACAGCTGTTGGCATTGTTACTACCAGTTGTCCAAGGCAAATATAATGATGTACATACCCCTTTTGAAATAGACTCTACCAAAGGCCTAATGGACGTAAGCTTATGAGCCTGAACACGTCCTTTTTCCTGTTTACTAAATGGTTTACCAATCAGAAAGCATGATTGTAAAAGAGGAAGAACGTAAGACAGTAAGAGGGTTACAAGAAGGAGGAATATTCAGGCATCTCTTGACCTGTCCTTCCTTCCTGGCAAATGCCAGGCATCGCGCTGAGAGGTTTGTAGCAGGCAAACGGTAAATCCCGGGTGTATCGCTGAACAGAGTGCTGTAACAAGCCGGCATTTACCGGTCATAGCCCTACCAGGGTTAAGCCTTCGACTGACAGAAAAGTTAAGTGAGAGGAAGCATTGTGCAACAGAATCTAGTAATATGAATGTAGTGTTCTGCTAACACCCTTGAGCTGTCAATAAACTACTTTTGAAGGAAGTATTGAGTAGCCTTACATAATGTGAACTTGCAGATTTGTTGCCTTTGATAGTTTAAAAAGGCAAAAAAAAACTGTGAACATTTTAGAAGACTTTTTAATAGCTCAACTCTTGCAGTAAAAGTAAAAAGAGATTGTATTTTCTTATATTTATTATAGATCTTTGTCTTGACTTCCTTTACTTCATTAATAACACTTTTTGGAATAAGAAAAGGCACAGACCGATCACAACTTTGTTTTATTGGAATTTTTATTTTTACAGGTTGAGAGAAGAAAATGAGGAATTGATGCAGCAACACATTTCTCGAGTAAGATTATTGGAGCAGGAGAAGAGTGATATGATTAATGCCAACTTCCGTAAACTGGAAGAATTTGAGGTGGCAAAGTCAAAGGATATTGAGAGTGTCAAGGAACAACACAGGTATAATAAATTGTTGTTTCACCTCTTCATTATTAAGGTGTATCATGTCTCTTTAAAAAGTAAAAGCTAGTTATCTCAAAACAAATGTTGCCATCTCTTCAGGGAATTTCTGTAAGTTACACTCTTTTAAAACATAATTATTATTTGATAATTTTTTCTCAGGGTGAATGTCAGCACCATAAAAAGGGAACACGAGGAGGCAATGGAAAGATTATCAGCAGCAAAGAATCAGGAAATCAACATGGTAGCCAATGCCAACAATACTTCCAAGTATGTCAGTGTACTGGTGATTACTGTACTATTTTCATGGAAATTTATGTCTTTATGTGCATTGCACGACGTCTCCTTAAATTTCCTTGAAAATTGTTTCAACATCAAAGAAATTAGTCCTCTTTTCAAATTTTGTGTTGTTGACGGTTGTGTTGTAGTGTCTTTGGTTCGGATGGGGTTATTTTGGGGTGTTTATTTTTGGGGGTGGGGGATGTGATCTATCGTCATTCATGGAGAGGTATTTGTTGTTGTTTTTTAATTCTTTCTGTGTTGAAGATGTGAATGATGTACATGCATCATTGTACAAAAGAATTTCCATCTTTTTATATCGCTAATACGTTTACCCAATTAATTTCATGCTCATTATGATTTTGTCTTTCATAATATAATTAACTTGTTAGAAATGAAAGAAAATAAAGATTGAAATTGCCTTTCAATAATCATATTGGTTATCTAAGATGCATGAGAACAGTATAGTTGCTGTCTTTTTCTGCAGTTTTCTTATTATTACCTTAGCATATTGAGGCAAAGATGAATTTCATACAGTCTTAAATAAAGAACAATTTAATTCTTTTCCTTTTAGAATGTAAACCAACAGTGTTGATTGAAGATAGTTTTCAATTTCCATTAATTTCCCTCTCATCACTACCCCTTATCCCTCTCTCTCTTCTTCCTCATTTAACTTCAAATCAAAGAAATATTACGGCTGTGGTTGAGCAAATTCAAAGTAATGCCCGTGACCTTGGAGAGCTGCAAATGAAAGTCGAATCATGGAACCGCCAGGGTTTGGATGAAAGAGAAATCTCATTAAAGTCAAAGGATGAACAGTTGCGAAGTATGTGTGATTGTTTTTCTAGAGACCTTTGTGATATGATAAGCATTTGAAAGAGTTTTAAGTAAAAAGATACAATCTTCATTTTCATGTCTTTGTTTTCTTTTTACTTAGCTTTTTTTTTATTATGTCTATGTACTAAGGGGAAGAGTTAAATTGCATGGAAAAATAGTCCAATTTAATCATAACTGGCTTACAAAGAAAACATTTAAAACGCATTTGGTTTCATTGGTGTTTCCATGGATGAGATCAATCACTCGGCTTGGCTTCTTTTTATTAACATCTAGCAAACCAATAATCGCAGTGTTGTCATTTCATCTGAAAACATTAAAAAAATAATTGTTTGGCATTGGCATTCCCTTTTTACATGGTCTCGGATGTTACCAATGCTTTTTGTCTTACCTTTGACAAACCCTTTCTCAGTGCTTCAAGAGCGTCTCAACAGACAAGAGGAGGATAATGATAGGAACGGAAAAGACTTGAGGACCTTATAGCAAGGATGGAGTCACAGCTTAGAGATCAGACCCGTTGTTTAGAAGAGGTAAGATATTTATATATTATATTCAAAGCAAAGTTAACATTGTTAATTCTTTTTTGTATTTTTAGAGTCTGTTTTTTTCCCTTGGCAGTAATAGAAACGTGAAAATAAGGAGGAATAATTACTGGCCAGACATGTATTTTATCAGCTGAAGAATTTAAGTAAACTATCATATTCAGTCTGTAACACTGTTTTTTATCATTATTTTTGGGTTTAGTTTCAGTGTTTGTCACCTTTTGTGAGTGGCATTAGGGAAAGACAAAATGCATTATTTGTATTTGAGTCTTTTCAAGTTAAAAAACACATTCTTACACTGTGCTCTCGTGTTTTTGTCACTTTCTTCACATACACAGGAAAGATGGAAATTGAAGCAAGACCAAAGTAGGGCAGATGCTCAGCAGAGAGCTCTTGAGGAAGAAAGAAGGTTGTGGTTGGAGCAGCAGGCAAGAGAGAGGGCTACAATGGAGCGAACAAGGGTAAAACAAAAACAGACCTTCTTTTCCAAATCTCCTTTTCCTTATTATCTGGTTGCATTGTCCATTTGGATGAGAATAACATTGCATTCAATTTTGCACTTATTGTTTTATTCACAGGTATTCATTAGCAATTTTATTGTTTTATTCACAGGTATTCATTAGCAAAAAATTTTCCTTTTTATTTTGTGAAATTCAAATTGTTCTTATAATAACATGTCTTTATGTTTTGACTCTTTGTTTTGGATGATTTGTTTTTGTCTCTAGATTTATGTGAAAAAAGGTATTTAAAGTGATTTTATAAAGTTATCCAAATTTGTATAGGAAAATTTCCTGGAAGAGCAGCGTTCATCTATGGCCCAAATAAGTGAGGAGAGACGATGCCTTGCAGAAGAACGAAGCAAATTTTCAATTGAGCAGAAGGCAGTCAGGGAAAAGCTTCAACACAACGCGATGAAGCATACACAGGTAAATTGTCCTAGGTGCAAACTGTCTTTATAGCAATAACAAGAGCTTTCGATCAGTTAACATTAATGATGCAGATGAAAGAAATTGTTTGTGCATGGATACGATACTCATTTTCAGTGACAAATCTGCAATGTTGAAAATTTTCTTAGGCCAATAGAGAACTGGAGCACAAAAGGAAATCTAGTACAGATTTTTAAGAAATCTCCCAAACTTATTTGAAATTTTGGGCCTCGGGCTGTTTGTATTTCCATATTTGGTAAAACAACAAGTATATCACAAACATTTTTTTAAATGTGTCTGGGACAAATAGAATAAGTATTAATTTTGATCTTTTTAGGTGTATTAGGTCTTCCCATGTCTGCCGTAAGACTATTGATTAAAAGTTCATAGAACTTTTTTCAACACAAAGGTGCAAAAACAGTAAACAAGAAAATTCACAATCAGCCAAGAGGAGGATTCATCCTCATTTATGTCTTCAATGGTCTCACAATGGTCTCGCAGGATTAATTAAATTTTCAATTTTCTTTCAAAACAGTCGGTTACAAAACCTCTATTCATTTTATCAGTGTCCATGTCCAGTGAGTCTTGAACTCAGTACAGTTTTTTGCATCTGACTTTGACATGTGCCTGATTCTGAAGTGATCTGTTCAATAAAGATTTCTTAAAGAGATCAATATTTATGCAAGACAGCAACAATTTTGCTCATTCCTCTGACGTTCTCATTCTTGCTACTGCTGAACACAATGCTTTACCAAACAGAATTACTTTCAGTGTTGGTTTCAGGAACTCCAAAGTGGCTAAAATTTATCAGCAACAACAGAACTAAATCCTGCACAAAAATGATAGAAGTGAAAGGGATAAAAGTGAATATATTAATTTCAATTACAAACATCAACTTTTCTTGAGCTTTGATCAGTTACAAAAATCACCGCTGAAAATATTAATGTCAAATATTTTGCATGACTTTCAGGCAGAGACAGACTATGAAATCTTGATGCGTACCATCACAGAGGAAAAATCCCAGCATGGTGTCAGAATGCAAGATGTGCAAAGGGAGGAAAGTAAAATAAACTCAGAAAGGAATCGTTTAGAGAGAGATAAACAAACTCTAGATCAGGAGAGAGAGAAGCTTGCAGAACAAGCCCACCAAATACGTCAGCAATCGACTCAGATTGATCACATGACAGAGGTAAATACATTTTTGTGGAGTATGAAGCAATTTTCCTTTTCTAAGTTAGTTTCCTTGACATACATTTGGAACAGATTATTTGAATTATCGCTTTTTTGTTAAAACGCATCATCAAGAAATTTCACGTGGAGATATGAGCAAAGGTGAAGTGAGTAATTGGAATTGGTAAGGTAGTTGTAAAATGATGTCAAATCTTTAAACAACGAAAATTGTAGCGTGTTGCCAAAGAGTTATTTATAATCTTTAAGTTATAAATATCATCTTAAGATGATGTGTTGCTCGCTTCTCTATAAGTTCATTAGCATAAGGTCTCTTTCAAAATATCAATTCATCAGCCTGTGTTTCAGGGTGGGGGGGGAGGGGGTGCAGTGCAGGTCCTAGAGGTGATTTTCATTAGTTTAAAAGACAGGATTTCTAAACTACTTCATTGACTTGCTTGCATTTTTGTCTTTTTCTCCTTTCTTAAAGTGTTTTTTTTTCCTTAAGATTAGATTTGGTCTTGCAAGGGAAGGCAAAATATTACATACGATGTGGGTGAACATTTTTGTGTAAACCTTTATCTCTTATTCTGTCGTAGCCTCATGTTTTATCGTCTGAAATCTTATCACCAACCGGTTTTTTTGAATACATAATCATTAGGCTGCAAGTCGTGCCAGGCAAGAAGGTGAACAAGCCATGGAGGAAGCCATGCACTTGAACTCAATGATGGAGAAGCGTGAACATGAAGTTCACAATCAACAGCAAGCCTTTAAGGTCATGGAGGAGCACATTTCACAGGTTGGATCAAAGTGGTTCAGTTTTTTAATATAGTATTTGGCTAGGTGACGTGGAAGTAGAGTGTTTGTTGTCTGACATGTTTTAGAAAATTCACCCTCCATTAAAGAAAAAGGAGGAGAAATCTTGAATTTCCTCTGCCCCACCACCCCTCCCACCTACTCTAACCGGTTTAGCACTGGCTGTTAAACTTTTGTTAGTCTGTTCTTCTGTGGGACATGTCTATACTTTTTTATTTCCTTTCTAGTACAAAATGACGTTTATAAAGTTCCTATGTTTATTCCAAACCTGGTCAAAGTATCAGTCAAAAGCGGTTTTGCTTGCTGAGTATGATTTTGACAACTGCTTTATTTTTTCATTCGTAAGGAAAAACTCCGTCTGGCAAAGGAAAAGAAAGAAGTTGAGAACTTGAAGAACTCATCATTATGTACAAACTGTCGCGGTCCATTGCATGGGGGAGGCTATAGACAGGTTGTCAATGGTAAGTTGTCTGGACATGGCTTTTTTTTTTTTTTTTAAAGGGGGTTTTTTTTTCCCAATATTATCCAACCTCTTTGAATTTACCAGAACTGTTCATGAAATTTGTACATTTGAGTCACAATTAATCCGATGAGGATTGGAGAAAGCCAAAAGTCAATTTATAGTGCCACTTTCTGTCTCTTCATTTCCAAAATCAATACCTTATATAAGACAAAAAATTGTGGATTAACTAAGGTTGGAGATTTGAATTTAAAGCAACTGCCTTTTCTTTCACGTTACATTATTGTGTAACTTTACAAGTGTCAATATCACATTATTCTCATTCAAGGGAATTCACATATATATTTTTTTCATTTCAACAGTTTATTATTGTCTTGAATTATATTGTGGAAATGGCCATCGTACATTGTTAAGACACACACAAAATTAAATGTTTACATGAATTGGGTTTAAGTATTTCAAGATTCACTTGTCCAAATTGCTAACATCTATGAAGAAACATTTCGTTGGGTTTTTTTTTCATTTTAAATGTTGTCTTTAGCTTCTTGTTGTTACTGGATTTTGTTTGCAATATGTTTGAGTATTCTTTTTTCCTTTTTTCTGCATTTTATTTTGTAGATTTGTTCCTATGAAACTAAATATAATTTAAGTGACTTGAAAAACAGCCATTGGATCCGACCTGCTAATGTTTCTTTTACATATCATTAACTTTTTTCATTTCAACATTTTTATTATTTTCTTGTCATATTATGGATTTATTATAAAAATGTTTCGCATAAAAGGGTGTTTGAAGAAATTTACTGTTTTTTTAAATTTTTATTTTAGATACTTGGGTTTAATGTTTTATTTCAAGATTCATCAAAGTCAACTTTTTGATTATAAAAATGAAGAAACATTTCGATGGATTTTTTTACCATTTTAAAAACTTTAGCTTCTTGTGGATTATGACCTAAATTTTGAAGATCAATTTGAGTATTCTCTTTTCCTTTTTTCTGCATTTTTATTTTGTAGTTTGTTTTTATGTTACTAATATAATTTTGAAAATTCTTTTAACACATAGCCATTTGGATCTTTCAACTTCCGTGATTTTGTTTCTTTTTTACTATCATAAACTTTTTCCTGCATTTATTCCAAAAATAAAGTGTATAAGTGTTTAGATTTTCATTTACATTTTGTTTTTGCATATAAAGGACAACTTTTTGTCATATAGTTGGAATGGATTTTCAAAATTAGATGTTAATTGAATGGATTTTTACTCTGGAATGTTTGTTGAATGTCAGTACTTGAATTTCTCCAAAAAAATTAAAGTTGTCACCCTAAATGGCAGGAGTTGAATGATGACTCAAACAAATCAGTTGCGCTCTTTTCCAGGACACTCCACGCTGTTGATGTCTCCCAACTATGGCCTTTTTCATAAAGTTCATAAAAAGTTTTTATACCTCAACTCCTGCTTTTTAACCAAACCGGAAGTCCTTATGCCCTACTTATATAGTGTGTTTTTATAGTGTTTAAAATTTTTTTAATTCAGAGACAGTATTTCAATGCAACAATTTCCTCTTTAATCACTTTCTTTCCAAATACATAGGGTATAAGTAACGATTTTTCAGTTTCTTTGTATTTTTGCATATGCCTTTTTTAAAATTCAAGTCTAAGATTTTAAATTTCTGCTCCAGGTTATCACCCTATGCACTCAACACCAGTTGCCTTAGGACACTCCACGCTGCATGTCTCCCATATGGCCTCATCACATCCAGTTCCAGCTTCATCTACCTCAACTCCACTTGACGCCATCGCCTCTTCCATTGCTAATGATAGGGCTGTCAGAATGATGAAAATACAGGCAATAAAGGTAATTTCTGTCCTCTTCATAATAGCCTTGTTATTCTTTTTTTTTGCGATATTTAATTGTGATATACACAAATTTTAATTGTAAAGAAGTTCAAGAGTGCCACAGGATCAATAGCTTATTTAGGGTGTCCAACAAGGTCAGAAAGTCGGAAAAGTGTCTGATTTTTCATATGTCGAAATGGTTGGAAATTGATGTCCTGGATGGGAAATTTAGGTCAGATGTTGTGTTCCTTGCAAAAGACACTTAGCACACAGTTTTCCCACTCGACCCAGATGCAAATGGGTACAAGCACTAGCTTGGGGGTTAAAAACATGCATCAGACTAGCGTCCGGTCCATGAGATGATCATTATCACCTGTACTGCTTCACGCTGTAGAAACCGGGATATGCTCAGGCTCTATGGGCCGTAATGGCCTTGAAGAAACTTTCTTTTTCTTTTTTTACTTTTCATCTGTGAGATGAGACCCACCCAAAAGTCTCTGTTGAAATTAGTCACTGTTGTTGATGTTTTCAGCTTATCATGCTTTATCAATTTCATATTTGCTGTACACTTTGGGTTCAGATTCAGACGACTGAGAAATGCCAAATATTTTGGTACATAATTAAAACAAATCACTGTAATTGTTTGGGCAGTGGACAGGTAAGCACCTGTACAAGGATTGGGCAGTTATAGAAATAAGGAAAAAAACAGATAAAAATTTTCAAGGGAATGACGCATCTTCCATAAATGCTGCTTCAGTAGTAGATTTAGATTTAGGCATTTATCTTGTCTTTGGCTTCTTTTTGGAATGATCCAGCAACATAAAGATTAGTATCTGATGTTTCAGAATCAGATTCACTTACTGTAGATTTAGATGTAGTTCTTGGATCAACAGGAATCTTTGGAATATTTTTAAGGTAAAATTATTGACTACTAAAGCTGTGTTTCTCTACTTTTGATTTCCCAAAAGTCTTACTTACTGATAATAACTTTAAGTAATGTTTCCATACAAATGTTTTGACTACATGTGTGAGAAATGCAGATGCCGAATGATATTTTAAAAAAGGAAATTCAATGTTGACTGATGTCGGAGTTGGCTTTGAACAGCCCACCGACAGGACCTGATATTTGTTGGTAATGGCAGGGAGAGAGTTAAAAAATCTTATTGTGTGTTTTATATATTTTAAAAGTTTACAACAAATTCTTCTTTTGTTTGATTTCACAGGATAAAGAATTTCTAGACGGTGAAACTGTCTACCTCGAAGGCTTGCGTCACACACCATATCATTCAGTCAAGTCAAATACATAGAAGATGGCTCTAATCTGTTTATTTTCATATTATGCTTTCCTATCATAATGTATACGTTGTTTAGAGTGTTATACCTAAGTGTTTGGTAAGCATCTTTTACTATTCTAGTAACATTTTCTGACACAATGACGCTTTACATAAGTCTCTAATAGAAAGACATTAGTATTTTTATTTATGGCTTTTTATATACATTTTCTTTTCTTAAATTAATAATAATAAAAATTAAATAAAGCTGTTTTTATATATATATATATATATATATATATATATATATATATATATATATATATATATATATATATATATATATATATATATATATATATATATATATATATATATATATATATATTTACTAGTATATATTTGTCTCAACATAAGGAGAATTTCAATATTGCACAAATAAATTGGTTGCATGGAAATAATAAAGATTATGGTTTTATGAAATGATAACACAATCTGATTCATTATTTGTATATAAA
This sequence comes from Doris montereyensis, assembly GCA_037039925.1. Taxonomy (NCBI): domain Eukaryota; kingdom Metazoa; phylum Mollusca; class Gastropoda; order Nudibranchia; family Dorididae; genus Doris; species Doris montereyensis. The sequence continues at coordinate 368,897 of JAXRKP010000061.1, read as the reverse complement.
ACTTAGCAAATAAAAGTTTATTAAAACACATAATGATTGTAGGAATATTAACTAAATGTCATTTTTTGAATGTATCGTGGCCTTGTCATCATTCAATTTTCATCTAATTCATCTGTTTGCTATTGTTATTTAATAATGACTTAAATCAGTGCCAAAAATTTTAGTAGCGATTTTATTGAAGTGGACGATCCAAGATATTTATTTTCTTGATTCCATCTACCCAGTCGAAGATAATGCCTTTAAATGTATTCTTAGGCGTCTTTTTAAGTGTTACTTATCTATGTGATACTATTTATTGTATTTTGACAGAAAATGTCACTTTTTTAAAATTAAGCCTGATTGTGTAAAGAAGGTTAAAAATATCTTGTTATTTATGCTCTTTTCATATATAAATAATTACATTATTTTCACTTACTTAAGATAAGCTTACTGTGATAAGAAAGCCATCAAATTGATTTAAATTCAAGAAGTGTAATGATTTACTCTTTCTACTTCATTGACTCAAATTCTTTTGACAGTCTTGATATTTTTTCACATAACTCTTAGTAGTTTAAGTACAGCTGAATCATTAGGTGTATTGCAAGTTTGTACCTCATTTCAGTTTGATTGCAAGGACTAAAAATGATGTATGAAAGCTCTATTGTAACATTATAATCTTTATTACATTCTTACTATTACTTCATGATCATCAAGAGTCCTCATTTTATTGATTTTACTATTGTGCAGGTAGTATCTGTCAAACATCAGCTTCCATTATTCTTGAATCTTCACTAAATGTTTGCTAGCATTTATTGGAAAATTAGATACACAATGCATGAATGAAAACTAAATGCTTGAATTAGCTTATGTTATGTGAACTTAGCTTAATTATCTTTCTTTCTTCTTTATCAGTCCTATTTTACCTTTTGGTGTATGAGTTACCTTTATTACCTCAGAAGTAATTTAAGTTAGAAAATAACTTTCTTTGTGATATTTTACGTTTCTTTTCATTTCACTTATGCTGTGAAACTCTGTATAATACTAGCTTTCTGAATTCAGTTAGTAGTTTTATTTTTGTTGTGTGTCTTTTCGTTGTAAGTGGAAGTCCACAAATTTCATTATCTGTAAATAAGCTTTGTCCCGGTTACAATTGTCAAAATTTTATAAAATGATGATTCCATTTCTTAATTCAGTAGTCAAAAGTAGACAGATTTTATGAAATATGAGCTGTGGGTTGAATTATTTCCAGCTACACAGAATAAGTAATACTTTGGAATATCCATGAGAACACAATCTCCAGTGTTTTCTGTTGTCATGATGCAAGTTCCAGCTTCTGTGGCTGTCATTCAAAGTGGCCTTCTCTGGTGACAGTGGGCAGTCGATGGGTGCTACTGGTAGGTCCTACTTCTTTCCTTTCAGTCTTTCACATGTCTTTCAACTTGCTGTTTCCTCTTAATACACACTGAGATCATAGCATATGGTGGATTGGGTAAATGTCAATGAAACAAACTGGTAACAATTAACTTTCTCTTTTTTTTAAATTAAGTCACTTTTTCTCAGTAATGTGCAAGAGAGATGAAAATATATGATTAAATCTATATAAGATTCATAAAAGTAACAGCAACTAATACTTGATAGTTGAATTAAGGTTCAAAATTCACTTTCAATTTTTGATATGCAGTGCTCGTTTCTCTTGTATGTCCAAGCCAGGGTAAGAGTCATATAATGCTACCTGGTATACTGGAAGTAAGGTGCACGATAGGCTTTTAAACCAGACTTAATGAGTTCTACAAGATATTAGAACAAGTATATACAGAATATGGCATTAAGAATGGATATGGGCATAGTCAAAAGCACCAGGAAAGAAACTTTTGTGTTTTTTTTGTTTGTTGATTTAACATGAACATGTCAATATAAGAAAACATTCTACCATTTCTGTCAACCTGTGGAAATTAAAAAACTAGGAATGGGCAAGTTTTATATATCTTTAATCGACTGTAGACTGTAGGCTAGCGTCAGTGGGCAGACTAGTATTCCTAATGAAATTGAATTACAACAAAAATGGGAATGGCAAAAACAGCACCACCTCATTTTATTCAAGCATCAAAATAATTTGATTTATGAGCTAAACAAGAATTTGATTCAAGAATCTTTATTTTTTACACAGTTTTCTTTTCTTTTATTGAAAACTGTTGAGAATGGGTCATTTACCTTTGCTTTTTATTTAGATTCATTATCATTTTTTGTTATTGAAAGTAGAGGAAGCATTTATTGCAGCACATTCAATTGGATTCCATATTACATGATATTCCATATCACAGCCTTTTGATATATGCTCTATTTATTGCATTAACTTTTATTTTATTGTGCCAAGTGACATTTAACATTTTGTTACTTGATCCATGTTAACATCTTACACTACAGTCAATATATTTTAGCTAAATTTTTTTTTTACAAATTTTTAGATTACATTTAAATGCTATTTATTTGCTCTGTATTCATCTAAATAAATATTTGTACATGTATCAATGGGTTTTAATGATTATGTCTTATCAATCTCCTTGATTGGTTTATTCAAATTGTTGTTTAGGCAAATAATTGTACATTTATGATTATTGGTGTTAAGTTAGATAACTCATACCAGAAAGACCATGTCATTCAGATTTTAAAATTATCTTGAGACAACTTAAAGTATATAATTAGTCAAGAAACCATATCTGTGGATGAGCTGTTTTGCTTGTGCTGATTATTTCCCTCTCTGTTGCAAATAAAAGAAAGATGCCAAGGGGAACTTGAATGTAGCTGCATATTTTCAGTCATAGGAATTGAAATAATTAAAACATTCATGCTGTTCATATAGGTACACACTATACAACACATCTGTACATTGTATTATTTAAATATATACACTCAAACCTCGTTATACCACCCGAATTCTTGCTTACAGCCAGCTTATCACCTTTGTATGGATCAGACACTATATAAAAAGAATGAAATAACTCATACCACTATCCAGTAATGATTTTGGCATTAAAGTTCCTTACTAACTATTGTTGAATACAACGCTTTATACCACCACCGTGCATCACCACCCCTTCCCCGAAGTGATGCAAGCTGGTAGAAGTAGAATCTAGTTTGGCTTGGTCACAGATCACGGAGTCAAACACACACTACACACACACAAGTTTTACTGCCACGTGTGCCTTGGCACTTTGACACTTACAGAAATGACGCTATTGACACAAGGTTTCTCCTTCATAAGAATGAGAATACTAGTTTGGAGACGACGTTTGTCGCCCACTGCTTAGGCCTAGGTTAGTCCAATGAAAACTAGCATAGGCCTAGGGCTAGATCGCGTCATCCTGACAATAGCTTGGTGGGGTAGGCATGGTTATGATTGGGTCCAATTGAGTGGTAAGAATTAGGTTTCACAGCAGTGTCACAACCTAGGCTAATCCATTTTGAGTTACGGTTGTATTTGTCAATGTTTTATTTTTTCAAGATTGCCTAATATTTTTTTTTTGGACTGCATAAGAGCCTGGGTAATCCTACTATTACTATATAATATAATGTACTACAGTAGCCTTTTCACATGCAGTAGGCCTACATTGTCTTGTCAGTGATTTTTTCTTCTTCTACTTTATTAGTCAAATATTGATCATCTCTCATTGTAATATCAAAAAAGGCCGTTTTCGTTATAACGCCATTCCCTTTATATCGCCAAGTTACCACTGGCACAACCGTTGGCAGTATAACGAGGTTAAAATGAACAGTAATAGCAGTCAAAGAACACACCCTTTGAGAGATTGAAAACGTGTGCTGGTAGGCAGACAGTGCTGACGAAACCTTACGTCGCGAATGGTCATCTATTTCTACTTGACAAGCCCGGCAACAAATCAATGACAGTCTCCTCATTCAGCAGCACCACACGTGATTTGATTTGATTGTTAACAAATGACCTTTTTGTTTTTCATAACATATGCTGAGCAGTGATAAATTTTGGACTATTATTCGTTTTGCCAACGCAAAACATCGTGTATTGTGACGCTATGCTGTCTAGCAGGTAATGTTAGCTGTACTCTTAACGGATTATCCTAGATGATGACCATTGTTTACTTTGCCCAGGCAAATTAAATTGGCACTTTGCCATCTGGCAGGTAGAGAGAGTTGGCTATCAGCACCGATTTATTACAAATGAGAGGTGTGGCTTGATCACCTACATATCTGATTTAATTGAAATGTCTTCATATTTGAAACCTATAAAAAAAGACGTCTGTATTGGTAACTTTGACAATCAAGTGTCTGCTAACAATCGTGTTGTTAGGTGGTCCTGATGTGTTTTTGAGGAACCAATTCATATTTTTTTTAATTCTGTTCCTGGAATGCACGCTGGAAGGCAGACCGTGTTGTTAGATGGCATGTTCTTAGACCACTTTTACTGTATAGGAATATCTAGTACATTTATTAAACAAAGCAAAATTCCTTCAAGGCCATTACAACTCATAGAGCTGGAGCTTATCTCGGTTTCTATAGCATGAAGCGAAACAGGTGTTAATAATCACCTCCTGGACACGACGCCAGTCTGACACAGGTTTTTACTCCCTAACTAATGCTTGTACCCGTTTGTACATGGGTCAAGTGAAAGAAATGTATGTTAAGTATCTTTCCCAAGGAACACAACGTCAGACTTAGCTTTGCAAGGATGCGAACCTGGGACATAATCACTTGGCCATTGACGCCATGGAGTACATTTATTACAAGAAATAGACTTTGATTTTGATTGAAATTGTCTTTAATTTTTAAAGGAAATTTGTCTGTTAGGCACATTGGAGTGAGTCATTAGATCTTTGTCAATGCCAATGATATAATATAGTCAACAAATCTTGAGGAGCAATGGACAGGAGGAGAACAAAATAGAAAGATACAGATTTCAGTTTTTTTTAAATACCAGTTTTATTTAAAGTTGGGCAGAGAAGGAGCAAACAGTATTGCATCATACATGGGCTACGTTTTCAATTAAATTAAACAAATATTTGTTATGTTAAGTAAAGATTGAAATGTTTAGTCGGAGTCGTGATGCTTCTGATTATAGAGTCAATCCCTCATATCTATATCCTTTCAATCTACGGCTCGCTAAGAAAATAGCATATTTTGTTGTTGATTTGGGATTTTTTGAGGTTGGAGAGTGATAATGGGTGAAGATAACACATTTCTTTCTTCTTTTTTGTTGGGAGAGGAGTGGGGGGGGGGGGATTCTTTTAATTATTTTATGTTTTTAAAACTAGCATTATACTGTTACTTTATAGATAGTGATCGTAGGGCTGGCTAGAGCACTTTGCACAAAACATTCATTTAATTTCTATCCTTCAAAATGTACTATGACCAGTTTCCTCACTTCATTCTTGTTTATCAAGTACCTGACGCGAGGTGGAGACGATTTGCCAGGTTGAAAGCATATGGTGTGCTAAGTATAGATTTGTTTTCCTTTTTAGCTACTTGGGAATTAGGAAGAACTTGGAATAAAATAAGTGATCTTCCAGGTGTCATGCAAGGTCACTGAGTTTAACTTATTGTGTGTGCATTCTATCATTAATCCATTGTTAAGTTGAAGTAATATGAGAATTTCAGAAAACTTTGCTTTGCATAGTGCATCTCACATAACTTGGGGAATTTCTGCAATTAGCTGGATTATTATATCTATAATAGAAGCATGCACACATACAGACAGCAAAAATAAGAAAGATAAAGTCTACAACTTTGACTTTCTCATTAGAATTTAGAATTAAATCCACAAGTGAAGTAGAAACGTTACAGGAAACGATTCAGAACTATTAATCTGTTTTTAGAAGCATAAAAGATATAATTTATTTTTCTTTGTAAATGTAACCCCCCTAAATATAGATTAGGTTTTTTACAACTTTATCAAATTATATCTATTGCTGAGTCAAATGACAAAACTCTGATAATTTTGTTTCATTAGCCCAAACAAAAGCTGTATGGCGAAATGACTCAAGTTTGAGAGCAAATGAGAAAATTTAGCTTTTCATTCAGTTCCTACTTATTTGATTTAAACTATTTATAATTTCGTGAGACAAACAGGTAATTGGCCCTAACAATCTAACATTAAAAATTGCATTTTCTTTTGCCATAAAAGTCTTCAGACTCTCTGTTAACCATAAACATTTTTTAGCCATTTTCTTTACCAAATTATCACCAATTCATGTTACATTGTTTCAGAAAAAGGAGCCTCGTGAAAGACTTTTTAACGAACCATCTCAGATTTGTGTTCAGTTTGAAACAAAATTGATTCTTTTTTCATTATAGATTTAAATTAAAACCTCTGATGGACATTTTGATACTTTAAACCTTGCCTGATTGCTGTAATTGCACTTAAATTATATTGTAACTTGCAATATTTTCACAAAACTAGCAAACAGGAATGAAAGTAATTGACATCGTAATCGTAGTCGTTGCCAGAGACAGTATATGTGCAGGAGATCATGCAGCCGCAGTGGTGGGATCTGTTTCAGCTGTCATATCTTGTGATATGCTAGCATCACTTCCCTTATTTCCATTTCCACTCCCCCTTCCTTCATTGCCTTCTCCTTCCTCATCTTGATGAGTTGTCTCATCATTAACGTCTTCTTCAACAGCCTGACCTTTGCCCTCTTCCTTGCTGACATCTGTGGGAACGAAAGGTTGGGTCTTGTCCTCAACAGAGACTGTTTCGGTTTCCCCATTGCCGGCATCAGTTTCGGTTTCCCTGCTGCTGCCATCGCTTTCGGTTTCCCCTTTGCCGCTGCCAGTTTCCCCATTGCGGCCATCGGTTTCCCCTTCACTGCCATCGATTTCCTTACTATTGCTTACTTCTTGAGTCACAGTTACAGCTTCCTGAGTCTCCTCCTCCTTTGTGTCTGACTCGGCTATGGACTCACTCAGTGTATCTGACGGGATGTCATCTCCAGTTTCTGATTGGCTCGGGGCCGTGGAAGATGAACATTGAATTTGAGCAGGATGAGGAACATCCTTCCAGGGAAACAGGCGGCCGCTAGGATCGCTCAACACAATGTCTCGTCCTTCGTAGTAATGACTTCAAGGCTGTCAGCATCCAGAAAGATCAATATGGGGATTCCTTTGATGCCAAATTTAAATGCTATTTCCTCCTGGATTTAAACAGTGTTCAAAAATGGGAGAGGGAGTGGGGATATTTTTTTTATTCTCATCTGTGCCTTTTTGTAAATTATGAATCAGTGTAATCAGATACGTATCATACACTGCTGCACTTATTTTTTTTAAAATTAAAAAATTAAATATAATAAAATGGTCATGCAACTGGAGCCATAATAAAGCTGCTTTATATTATACATGTACAGTGATCTGAAATGTTCAGTGAATGAACAGAGAATCGATATTAGAAACTAATTCCTATGCAAGGGATTAATGACGTGTGTATCTATCAAGATGTTGATGAGCTAGACTTTTATTTTTAAGCAGTCCGCATATTTGGAATCGACAGTTGTATTGCCATACAGTAAATAAATGACTGAATGACATACAGATGTGGTAAACAAATTCAAGAGCAAAATGTGTTGAGACGAGAAAATTGAGGAGGACATGTTGATAAAGAAAGGGCACCTCCGCCCCTCCTCCCCTTGGAACAAAAAAACAACAAAAGCACCAAAACGACCACGCCAAAAAACAAAACAGCAAACAAGGTAACTGATGGGTTAATCAAATAATCAGTGGACTATCTCTCCTGCTTGAACATGAATTTGAATTAACGTCAGTTTCTCCCTTTTTCTTTGTCTTATTTTCAAAAAAGTACATTTACTTTCCTACTTGTTCGTCCAGCGGCAGTGATACTAACTGATAGTAATTTTCATGATAGTTGAGACTTGAGATTGAGGTCGTTGGTTTGAAACATAATTCTGTTCAACCCGATGTTCTTTCCATGGGACAGATGATACAGTGGGGTCCACTTAAAATAAACTTTTTGGGACCTAGCAGAAAGGTTTATCTATTCTTCAGCAATGTTTATCGTAACAATTTATCAAGGAAGTACAAAAGATCATGTCAGAATTCTGTCACACCAGTTCATACCTGTTGCATATTGTCTCCTTTCGTTTGTTGCCAATGCAAAATAACGTTGGCAATCATTGCAATGAGCATTTAAAAAGTAAATTAAAAATCATGTATAGGGCATGGGTGGGTTTATCTTAAGCGAGATCTGCACCGACAGGGTTTATCTTAAGCAGAATATTTTATTGACCTCAAAGAAGGAAATATTTGGGACCGAGGGATACGTTTATTTTATCCGATTGTTTATCTTAAGGAGGGGGCGGGTCCTGGAGTGTAAATTTTCCCGTTTCTTTCTATCAAATTAACTTATGTATAGGTGTAATGGCTGGCGTTGACGGCCGAGCAGTTAGGCTACTGATCATGAGGTTTCGAGTTCGAATCCGAGCAAAACCAGGTCCGACGTTGTGTTCCTTGGGAAAGACACTTAACACGCCTTTTCCCCACCCTACCCAGGTGCAAATGGGTACAAGCACTAGCTTAGGAGTAAAAACCTGTGTTAGACTAGCGTCCTGGTCAGGAGGTGATTATCATCACCTGTTTCGCTTCACGCTATAGAAACCGGGATAAGCTCCGGCTCTATAGGCCTCAATGGCCTTCAAGGAACTTTTTATAGGTGTAATGGGTATGGTTTACTGGGTTGAAATCTTTCTTTCTTTGTCAGTTCCCATTCTACCTTTCGGTGTATGGGCTCAGATGCCCGAGATGATCTTTCTCCAGTATGCCCTGTCCTGGCATTTTCTGTTTCCTTCCAAAAAAAAAATTTTTTTAATTCTTCAATGCCTCTTTTATATCTTCTTCCCCCTTTCTCCAATGTCTGCCTTTTGGTCTTTTACCTTGGGCTTTAGCACTGTATACCGATTTAGCTATTCTATTGTCATTCATTCTGTTTACATGCCCAAACCATCTCAATTGATTTATTTCTATCTTAGTTTTTATGCCATCTGCTTTCGTTTGATCTCTTTTGTTGTCTCTTTTAGTTTTCCCCACCACTCTTCCCAGATATTTCATTTCAGCTGCCTGTACTCTACTCTCTACTGTCTAAGGTCCAGGTTTCATTGCCATAGAGGAGAGTAGGACAATAAACTGTGTTGTATACTGCCATTTTGGTTTTTGTTGACAATTCTTGTTTACCTACAAATGCCTTTCCTAGATGGTTATATATTGCACTTGCCTTTTGTATTCTCTGGCTGATTTCTTCTCCCAGTTCTCCCCCTGAGTTCACCATCACTCCTAGGCAATTGTAGCCCCGACCCTGCTCCAAATTCGCCCTGCCCAATCTAAGATTATTTGTCCTAGCTTCCCCAGCCACCAGCACTGCTTTGGCCCTCTTTGCATTCACTCTCCTTATTCCTCTTTTATTTATCCCATTGTTTATAATGTTGATATTCGACTGAAGGTCAATTTCTGATTTTCCAAACAAAACTAAATCATCGGCGAATAAAAGCACTGATACTGATCATCTACTGGTCTGAGCCCCCACACACCTACACTCATTTTCTCCATTTTTAAGGATGTCTCTGCGACTAAATCCACAAATGTGATAAACAAAAGGGGGCCCAGGCTACAACCCTGTCCCACCCCATATCCACATCAAACTCTTCAGATACATTTCCAGCCACTCTCACTGCACATTTTGGTTTATTGTAAAAACTTTTAATGGCTTCTATTAAATTGTGCTCTACGTTGTGTTCTTTTAAGGAATGCCACAGCTCCCCCCCCCCCCCGCACAGTGTCAAACGCCCTCTCTAAGTCAACAAAACACAGGTGCAAATCAACGTTCCTCCCAACGAATCTCTCCATCACTTGTCCAACTGTAAATATGTGATCCTGTACACTTCCTCTTGGTCTAAATCTACTCTGGTGTTTCCCAATCTGATCCTCCACTCTCTTCCCCAGTCCCATTTCCAGAATCCTGGCATACATTTTTCCTAGTACGCTTAGTAGTGATATCCTTCCACAGTTTGAGCATTCCATAGTTGATCCTTTCTTGTGCATTGGCACCACAGTTCCCCTATTCCAGTCGCCCGGCACCTGCCCGGACTTCCATGCCTGTTGACACACTGCATGCAGCAGTTTGTCTGCCTCTCTCCCCGGCCTCCAATCACCTTTGGACAAACCTGATCTACTCCTGTGGCCTTTCCCAACCTCACCTTTCCCATAGCTGTTTAAAGTTCCTCCATTGAGATATCTTCATCTTCAGCTGTCTCATCTCGATTACTTGTTACTCTTCATAATTGAACTGTGCTCCTTGTTTCATATGTTCTGGAGGGATTATGTAATTGTTGAAAATACTTTCTTCACGTTCCCATAATTTCGCTGTCTCCTTTCATTATTTCTCCTTTGGCATTCATAATTTGTCGTATTGGGCATGCTTTGTCCTTTTTCATGCTCTTCATTGCCCCCCCCCCTCCCAGAACAGCTTTTGATTTCCTTGATAGCTTTCTTGAAGTCTTTGTCCAAACTCTTCCCATTGTTCCTGTTTTGCTTTCCTAACTTCCTCTTTGGCGATAGTTCTTTTACTCACATAATCTATCCTATCCTCTGGTCTCTTGGTTTGCAAGTATTTCGTCAAGGCATCCTTCTTTGCTTTGATCTTAGTCTTGACATTCTCATTCCACCATGATGTTCTTTTCCTATCTCCTTTAATTTGTTTCCTACCAGACCTCTTCAGTACAACTGATGAGTGTTTCTTTATATATTTGCCACTTTTCTTCTATTATGCTTTTGTTCAGATCCATCTGCCTTTCACTGACAGATCTTTTTATCCTGGATTGGTACATCTGTTTTACTATTGGTTTATTTAGTTCTTCTATTTAGAGTTTAGTAGCTTTCTTCTCTGTCCTGTTCTGTTTGTTTTCTTCAGTTAATAATCTCATTTTGGTTATCACTAAGTGATGATCACTAAATATCTCAGCTCCTCTGCTTACTCTAGCATCCATTGTACCGTAAAAAAGGAGCTGTTAACTATTATGTAGTCTATGATTGACTTTTCACATCTGTCTTCATTTACTCTTGTATATTTGTTGATATCTTTATGAGGAAAAAAATGTGTTAGCTATTTTCATTTATTCTTTAGGCAAAAATATATTAGACTCTCCATTTGGAGAAGTTGTTGTCTCTCCTTCTTTACCTATTACTCCTCCTGGTGTTTCTACATTGTTGCCTACTCTAGCGTTTAAATTTCATATAACCATTAATTCCTGTTTGGGTTTGAGATTCTCTGCAGCTATTTGTAAATCCTTTTCGAAGATATATTTTTCTTTCTTCGTTTGTTCCATAAGCTAGTAATAATTTAATTCCTCTTCCTTTTGGTTTAATATGTACCTCTAATAGCCGTGGGCTTACAAATTTCCAACTTTCTAGCAGCATTTTTTGTCTTTTATGCATTAGGAGACCTACTCCTGCTCTAGCTCTATCTTTGAAATCTACTCCTGAGAAGATTAAAGTATGATTTGGTCCTACATTTTCTATTCCTTGTCCTTTTTCTTTGTTTCTGTAATAGTCAAAATGTCTACTTTGAAATTTTCCATTTCTTCAGCTAATTCTAAATCTTTTCCATTAATTGTCCTAACATTCCATGTTCCAAAATCACAGTCCGTGTTCTTTTCCAGAGTCGTCTTCGAAAGTTCAAGCCGGGTATATCATTGTATATATTACTTTGAATCAGGTTGTTTTGGATTTAGCCCACTGTACCCTAGGTAGATGGTGGGGCTACCACCTTGAAGTCCCCTACCGGGCCTTGTTATTTTCTGTCAGGTTAACTCCCTTAGCCTTTAGTCATTCAGGACCAGCCTGCAAGGCAGCAGGTTGTTATTTTTCGGTCAGGGTTAACTCCCTTAGCCTTTGGTCAGTTAAGGCCGACCTGGAAGGCAGCAGGTTGTTTTCTTTCAGGGTTAACTCCTTTAGCATTTGGTCAGCCAAGACCTGCCTGCAAGGCAGCAGGAGACTCGTGGAGGACGGAATCATCTACTCCCCGTACAGGTGCTTATCTGTCCACTGCCCGGTGAGTTGAAATATTATGTGGGTTTTTTCTGACGCTTCCGGTTGCCATGGAAACAACGGCCATATTGGATCCCTCCTCAAACTTCACCAAGTTCAATATCGATAGGCTTCTACATTTTTCAACAAATTTGTTTCAAACTTGGCACACACCTTATTTGATACAATATTTTTTTTTTAATTTAGATTGGATTTTTTGTTTTATTTTTAAGTTTTGTTTTCATGAATTTTTGAAAATAGTATATGAGAACAACCCAAAATATACAAAATTATTGTACAAAAAAATCAATTTTTCCAAAACATATAGAAAAAAAGCACCCGATTATTTTTTTGTTTCCCCCACTCATCGTTCATCATACCAAATTTCATGAAGATATGTTGAGAAATATAATAGGAGATAATAAATAAGGAACAAAAAACGACATTTTGAGAAAATCGTATTTTTCTCTTATTTTCTGTTATTTGAATATATTTTTCTCCCATAAGCGTAGGACAATACTTTGAAACATCATAAAACTTTGAGAGGCTCTCAACTACTTCTTATTGACACAGTTTCAAGTGCACCAGCACCTTTTTACTCATTTTGAGATAGCGCCTTTTGATAACAGGTGTGCGGAATATGTCTTGTATTTTCCGGACGATCTAAGGAAATATTCATAATAGGTCCTCAAATACGTTTTTTTTTTATAGTGTTTATTGTGACGATCAAAATGAGTACCATTTTGTCGTAGATTAGATAATATTTCTGGCTTTTAGCACATAATAGCTGTATTGAAAGATAGGCCTGTATAGTTTCTAAAAAATTCGCATAAATTCAAAGAATCGATGCTGAGCTTTTTTTATGATATCATTGTGACGGGAATGAACTGGTATGATAAACTGATCCCATTTTGGGCAAAAATGGCATTCCCAGAACACCCCCTCCCCCCGCGCCCTTTAAGTGGCCTCCATTGTATGTAACAGGTCTGTCGTCATTTCACCCAGGTGCGAATGGGTTAACATTAACAGCCAGCTACATTGTTCATACTTGCATTGATAAAAATATCATACAAAACAAAAGGTTACATTATTAGAAACGTGTTTTCCCCCTTCACCTTGAGGCAAAACCCCCGCAGTAAATTAGTTACATAATCAGCTTTATATATATCAAACAAACGAAATTTACCTTTTTCTCCACTTCGTCATATCTCACCGCCCACCAGGGCATTTTGGCCAAATACTCATTGAACGACTGTAGGTTGTGGTCAAAGCTGATAAAGACGATCTCCAGCTTTTTGTCCTTCTTCACCTCGGTGTACAAACTGACCACCTCCGGCGTGATGACTCTGCATGGTGGACACCAATTAGCGGCAAAGTAGAGACCTGCGTTGTAGTTTAGAACAGGTTAAATCACATCAGGCTCAGGCAGCAATACGCATGATATTATGTATCTTCGGTCTGAAATCGTGGAAACTATACTGATATAATTCATTTCCTGTTGTATTTAAAATAACATTTGTTTCATTGAAGTTTACCCCGACCCACCACTGCGGTGATCTCAGGGTGAATTCAGAGGAAACAGTAAGATGAAAGAAGTAGGACCTACCAGTATCTCCCGCCAACTGCCCGCATGTTAAAAAATCCCCACAATAACCAACAAGACAACTAGCAAATAGAAACAGTGTTTTAGGTTGCGTTGGGTTTGGGTTTTTTTGTCATTGTTTTCTCCGTTGTTTTTGGTTTGATTTGAAATGAAAAGTGTATATAATTAGAATGCATCAGCTTTGTTTAGACTGTATATTATTATATTCCTGTATCAGTTATAATATTGCTTCAAGGTCCAGACAACTCTTTGAAATGCCCTCAAAAATGGTTCTTTGACTTGTCTTATCATGGGATGTTTGAACTCCGAGAGAACCCTTGAAACGGCAACTGTTACACTCACTCCAGTCCTGAGGTGAGTGATGACCGATACTTTCGGCACGTGGCTTGCTTGAACATTAAGAGTTCTAAGAAAACCCGCCCTGTACAAGGCTTCTTTAATGTGCACGATTTGAAATGACACTGGCATGAAATGTCTAGGATATTGTTAAATATCGTAACAGACTTGTTCAAGCTCAAAACTGTGTGGGATTCTTGGAATTTAAACTTCCTGACGGAAGTATCAGCCTGGCAGCGAATCGGTTAGCTATCCCGGTCCATACTCGAAATTTCAAATTGGATAGCTATATTTATTCAGACTCGGCGAAAGCAAAAGTGATAAAGTAAATTTGGTCGTTCTTGTATTCATATTATTCGTGTGACCATTCATTTCAGGAGAATTCGGTGGTAGAGAGGCAAGGTGTCGGCCTCTCAACCAAAAGATCGTGGTTTCAAGTCCCGATGATTTAACCTTTTCTCGAGTTATTTGGAGTAACACCCCCTTCCAACCCCTGGTCCAAGCAGGTGGATCAACACGCCCCATCGGAGCAAAAGGAGGTCCCATGTGCAGATCACAACACTCTGTGCACTTTCAAGATCTCTGGGCTGTTAACATGGCAGTCGGGGCAGTCCTACTAAAAACCTTCAAGATCACCTCAGGTGTGGACGGAAATCAAATCAGAGAACATTCATTTCATTTTCTCTCTTTTCTCCCTGTAAATCACATATTCAAAGTTCAGCACATGGTAATCGGCATTGAAGTCCTGGGTTTTTTTCTAGACATAAAGCATACTATAATGGTAGTCATTGTGGTTTGTAGTTGCTTTCTACACCGTTGTCACTTAAGCTTTTAAGAAGTTGCAGATTGGATCGCCAATGGGTTGATATCTTTCATCAAAATTCACAGAAAACATAAAATTTACTACACAACAGCAAAAAGTAAAAAGTACAATGTAGTACAAAACATACTTACCAATGATACCATCCTCGTGCACGAAGCATGTCGGGCTGATGTTCTTCCCTTGGGCGTTGATCAGGAATTCCCAAAGAGTTCTTCCACAGGGTGTGGAGGTTTGCTTTTTCTGGGCTTTGGGCGGCTTTCCTTGCTTTTCGTTTGATCGGGCGAGTCTTCACTTGTGCTGATTTTAGACTGCTGCTCCGAGTTTGACGGCTCCGATAATGATGCCATACTTTTGGTATCATAAAAACAAACAAAACAAAGATGTAGATAGATAGATAGGTAGACATGTCTAATAGATAAAGATTTAAAGAACAAGAAAGAAATTTACACGTTTGTATAACATGACATGACAACAATATTATGAAAACAGGATATTTATCGATCTATCTATCTATCTATCTTAATCTGTCTATCTATCTATCTATCTATCTATCTATCTATCTATCTATCTATCTATCTATCTATCTATCTATCTATCTATCTATCTATCTATCTATCTATCTATCTAGTTCTCTCTTTCTCTCTCTCTCTCTCTCTCTCTCTCTCTCTCTCTCTCTCTCTCTCTCTCTCTCTTTCTCTCTCTCTCTCTCTCTCTCTCTCTCTCTTTCTCTCTCTCTCTCTCTCTCTCTCTCTCTCGCTCTATCTATCTATCTGTCTGTCTATATCTCTCTCCCCTTTCTCTCTCTCTGTCTCCCAGTCTCTCTCTCTCTCTCTCTCTCTCTCTCTCTCTCTCTCTCTCTCTCTCTCTCTCTCTCTCTCTCTCTCTGTATCTATGTATCTATGTATCTATGTATATATATATATATATATATATATATATATATATATATATATATATATATATCCTCTCTCTCTCTCTCTCTCTCTATCTCTCTCTCTCTCTCTCTCTCTCTCTCTCTCTCTCTCTCTCTCTCTCTCTCTCTCTCTCTCTCTCTCTCTCTCTCTCTTCCATCTGCAGAGCTTTAAACAGTATTGACTTTCGAGTCATTTTCTTTCTATTTTCATTTGTGCCTTCTTTCTTTCAGTCTCTGTCTCTTTATTTCAACATCATTCTTTCAAGTTACCTTCTATTCTACGACGAAATCGCCCACACGAGGGAGCCCTTACGACTTTAGCCACGTTGATTCAGGACGCCTTTGAAATGAATCCCAGAGTTCGTCAGTCACGGGGCGGTGAAATACATTTGCATTTTATTAACCCAGTAAGACCCCATAAGCGTTTTAGTCAGCAAACTGCCATAGGGGTAACGGTAAGGGTAAGTCAATTTAGGACAGGGGGCGGGGTTGGTGCCGAAACATAATGTGTACTGCGTGGACGTAATGGAAAAGTAGAAGTCTGAAAAAAGGAGTAAACGATTAAAGAAGAACGAGAAAAGATCCCAAATCAATTAAAAAGCGGTCTGTGCAAATACACAAAGGAAATGGGTTGAATCTTGGCTACTTTGTTATTGTTATTGTTGTCTTTCTGTCCATCACAGAGC
>JAXRKP010000061.1:302500-347500 GCA_037039925.1 Doris montereyensis | reverse complement strand
TGACCTGACTCCACTGTAACTCCTCTCCTATTTTATCTATCTGTATTCACGCAGAAATACTATAGCCTTTTCGGTCCCCATATAATCAGTAATCACTATTACGGCCTGTTTTCCATATAACCGTTTCGAGTGAATGAAGCCGTATGGTCAGATGAGTGGGTGTCTGGCCTGTGTGCTATCCTCGAGTCCAGCGGTCAGCGGTGTTCGGACATTGGCCCTTATCACGTCACGTTTGACCATTCTGTCAATTTATCGGCTCGATTACCGCTTAATGAGATTGTTGGCCTTCGCACACGACTTGAACGCTGAAAGCCCGAAGATTATAATATACTGCGCTGTATTTCTTCACATGGTTTGTGCCGTCTGGCAAACCAGCTGTGTTTGTCTCACATTGGGGCTGATTCTAACTGTCTTAGTCGAATTGTCAGTGCGACTACTTACATTGTTTTGGTCGGGTTTGAAGGGGTGTATCAATACATTGATTATGGACATCGATTATTCACATTCAGCTAATGTACATGTTATTGAGATAAATGAAAGACTTAATTAAGGCTCTTTTATGGCAGCAAAAGAAAGAATAGAGAAGTTCGCATACTGGAGGAAAGAGGAAGTTCTAATGCCAATTAAATGGTAGACATCTACTTTAAGACTGAGGGTTATTAGTTAGAAGGCAGGTTTCATATTATTATTATATACCACTGTGGTAGTCCTCACTTATAAGCTTACAAGATAAAAACAATTACTTCACCACAGTGGTATCAGATAACTATTAACAGATAAAGACAATTACTTCACCACAGTGGTGTCTCTCACAAATTAGATACTTTAAGGGATAAGGGAAAGTTTGATAGTCAAAATGGAATCGATGAAGATCCATCGAAAATGATACGAAAACGGCCAAAATGACGGCGGTTCATCTCGAGAAAGAAACGGTCAGATTGACGGCGGTTCATCTCGAGAAAGAAACGGTCAGAATGACGGCAGGTCATCTCAAGAAAGAAACGGCCAGAATGACGGTGGTTCATCTCGAGAAAGAAACGGCCAGAATGACGGCGGTTCATCTCGAGAAACGACCAGAAGGACGGCGGTTCATGTCGAGAAACGGCCAGAATGACGGCGGTTCATCTTGAGAAAGAAACGGCTAGAATGACGGCGGTTCATCTGGACATGGTTGCCCAAAACAAAGTACGCTGGAGGAACGTTGTTACAACCATCTGCTCTCCTTGGGAATTAAAAACAATGAGTTTTAAGATTGTCGTACTTCTACTGTGTAGAGGTTGTGTGTTTTGTATCATGATGCTTTTCTCGAGATTTAAGATCTAAGATTTCGTGTTAAAGAACGTAGCCGTGTAGACCAGTAGTAGTCTAGAGATGTGTACAAAAATCACACGTGTCTCTTATTTATATTAGAATAAATCAAAATTGTTTGAGTCGAAGGTTAAACAGTAAATTAGAGATGAGAAGTCCATACTCAGTGCGCACACTCGAACTCATAACTTTCGGGGCATAGAGCAAAGCGCAACAAGAACCAAGCTAATTGTTCTACCCGAAATTTGATTGTAAAAGGACATTTTTTTTATATTATTGATGAGTTCTTTTACGTCTTTCGATCGTTCCATCATTTCCTCCCTGTCACTTTTTTTGCGATGAGGTCCATACATGTTATTAAGTATCATCAACGTCACAATGGAATGAAGAAGGATATTAAATATATGGCGAAATAAAGAATAATACTCTTTTGATATTTATCATTTTTAGTTCATGCACAACTGTAGCCTTGAAAATGTTGTTGATTAGCGTGTCTTTTTGTTGTTGTCCTTTGTTTCTATTTCTTTCTTCTTCTCTTTTTATCCTTGAAATGAACCAATGAAGAGCTCTTATCAACTCTTGCAACGTAATGAATTACGTTAATCTTTCTGGATTTTGAGTAGAGTCATTGTATTGATTACACACAACAACCCCCCTTCCACACACACACCACGCCTACACCATTGACCACATCAACACCACGAGTCCCGCGATTAAACAAATTCTCCATTTTTTGGCGTGGAAACGATTTTTCTCTTTGAATAGTTTAAAATTAATTCGTGGTGGTCACTTCTACTTTTTAATAGATTTTTTTCTTATAATGTGGCACGTTTCTCGACCAAATGAATTTTAAAAGTCTCTCCCCTCCCCTCCCCATCCCCCTCCCCCCACCGGGTTTAGTTTTTATTTTATTTAGAAAGGACACAGTGACGTTTTAAGAACAATAATAGTTTCTGAGAAAAAATCATGATTGTCGATGTCTCACTCCCATCTTTTCCTCTGCCACTCACCCATCCACTTATAAAGCTGCTTACTTACTACTGGCTTGGCTTCGGTTAGTCAAACCCTTTCATCACCAGGCATTAGGCCAGTTCCTGATTATACTTCTTCAAAGTGACCGCTTTGGTCATCGGGGAGGAAAACAAAGTCCAGATGGGGCGATCTGCCGCAGATGTTAGTCATGATGGACTGTGTTGATCCCGTGGAGGGTGTCCAACTTTCGGCTCCTGCCTGCGGAGTAAGCATAGTTTTGCTGATAAGGTGCCGTGGAATTTCATAATAACGTGCCAAGAAGCCGTCATGTTATTATTACATGTATTGCTGGTATTACTATCGTCCTCTGTGTTTCTAGTTGTTGCGAGGGCATCATGGTCTGCTGCATTGTGCCATGGAATTGCCAACATTAAAAAACAACATCTATAGGTCAATGAAAGCAGAGCGACGATACTAGATTTGTCTTCCCGTCCTTCTCCCACGGTCACCCTAAGAATCACCGCAATGGTGGACGGGGTAAATTTCATAGAAACGAACAAACAAATCTTCCCGGTCTGTATACTTTTGCTTTTGCTGACTCGCCCTCACTCTTGTTTGTTCTTCCTTTCTGTCTGTCTATCTTCGTCGTTGTGTGTATGTCTTTCTGCTTGTCTGTTTTTCTTTCTGCCAGTCTGTTTCTCTATTTTCTCCTCTTCTTCTCCCTCTTTCTTCTCTCCCCTCTCTCCCTCTTTCTTCTCTCTCTCTCTCTCTCTCTCTCTCTCTCTCTCTCTCTCTCTCTCTCTCTCTCTCTCTCTCTCTCTCTCTCTCTCTCTCTCTCTCTCTCTCCTTCCCCATCTGTCGGATTCTTTTCGTTACTCTTTCTTTTCCCCCTATTAATCTTACCTCTATCTCGCCACAACTCTTTTGCCTCAAAGTATGTTACGTTTACCTCCATATAAGAATTGTACTAAATGTATTGCAACCCCCACCCCTAAAACACTGCAAAACAACTCACCATCACCACCACCATCAAAACAAGATTATTTTTTTCTAAAGAACCCAAAAATAAAACTTACACTACAAGAACAAGCCGACCCCAAACCATTAAGATAAACTATTTATAAACAGATCACAAAGACAAAGAATGTAATAGAAAGAAACCACGTTTGTGTCAACTTGAGATAGACTTAAAACATAATAATATGCGCTTGGAGCCTCTTTTAGGGGATTAAGCGCTCTATAAGTGTTTAGTATTATTATTATTATTATTATTTTTTCTCTTGACACGGTCAGGTGACTATAATGCCTTATAAAGAAATGGCGTCGATTTGAATACATGTGTGTGTGCTTGGACGCAAACAATTGAGCTCAGTAAGTATGCGAAAGAGTTGTAATTGAGATAAAGTACACATTACATTAGAAACTACCGGTTCTTATAATGTCTATGTAAAAATGGAGTGGAATGACTTTACATTCGGGTATCTCTTCAAACTACAACTATCTTTGTCACGTGACTACATGTATCTATTTCTAATCGCATGTCGTGAACACATCATTTATATACAACCATAATGTTCTTTGACAATCTCTACATTTGTTTTAATCCCATTTACGTATTTTTCTGGCATGCCTCTGATTCTTGCTTCACGCACTTAGAAGCGATTATGATCTTTCAACTCTCTGAAATAGCTTGCCTCGTTTTGATTACGTCACTGGTCCCTGTGCGGCCGACGGATGTTATTGCTGTGTGTGTGTCCGGGGCTTTTGGGTGGCTAATGAAGTCCACCTGGAACAAAGGCACAACGAAAGGGTCCGTTAATGATGACGTAGAATGCAGGGCTGATTACTTGATTGATTCAGCTGCCAGAGTGCAGGATTCTGGTCTTTTGTTTTCTCGTTTCAAGTCCTTTGCTAACTTTGTAATGTAGCTCATAACGTGAACGCTGTATTTGCTTATTGCCACAAAGGTATTGAATGATTGAATATTGAATTTAAAAAAAACTCTATAGCAAGATTCAGCCGTGTCAGTGACCTTAATAAGGGATGGTTTGATTTGATAGCCTGATCATTTAGTTGAGATGAGCAGCTATACTGCGTAAATTACGAAGTGACCAGTTAGGTAATACACGATGTCTCATGATTTGTGTCTGGTGTGATTACAATGACTCTTTATATTCGCATGTAACACATTTCTCTTGTCTGTTCATAATCATGTGCTCCTCATTCTCCTCACTTTAACCCTGTTGCTCTTTTATTTTCATCTTATATCTAGTACAAGAATGTAATCGATTTTGAGAAGAAGCCGATCGTTGGCATCTATTCTTATACTTATAACACACAGTTCCACATCATGGTATCTTACACAATTAAATCTGGTCAAATCACCACCTTTTGATACATATCAGTTTTTTTAAAACTCAAATTGAAGAGCTGACTTGGATACACTCGTCTCAATTAGAAAATACTGACGATATTCTTGAGTAAATGACACAAAGTAGACGCATTCACATAATGTGTACTTTGCACCTAACCTAGTGGAGAAAAACATGTCAAGGTATGTCATCTAAATGCCGCAACATCACAGATCAAGAGGCAGATAACATTCCGATAGTCAGTGTCAATCTACTTAGTTATGTTTGTATATCAGCTTGACCTACAGGCTTGAGGGGAGAGCAGATTGCAGGGACGATGGTCTGATGCCTGAGATGTTTCAACCTTAAAGGTCTACTTGTATGATGCGTGAGTGTTATGATTATAGTCTTTCTGGAATGCGTATCTCATCAAGACTGGCACATTGGCTGGGCAACAGGGATACATGCACTTTTTTTCGTTTCTGAACTTTCTTACTATTGCATACCATCAGAAGGTGTTGTTGATCCCCTCCCTGCAGCACTGAATAATGTTCTTGTTGTTTCTTTAATCATTCGTAGATGCCATTTAGCGATCATCATGGGATTTGGGCAGAATTTTCAAAATAATTAATCTTACCCGCACGATACGTTTATTTCTCAACGATCAGGGCATTTCAGCATGCTTTTCTTATGAAGAAGACTCTTCCGACTTTACATTTCAATATCAGATAGAACCAAGTGTTTCATTTGACCTGTCGGCCATCCTATGATCTGTAATGGGGCTGGCATGTCACCGAAACCATTTCAGATAAATATCCACATATCTCCGCCGAGTTTTGAACCTCGGACCTCCGTGTTGCAGGGCATGCAGATTGCTTTAAGACCGTCTTGGCGCAGTATTGACCGACACAAGTAAAAAAAAAAAGTAAACAAAAGAAAAGGATAATATTATATATATACATTGTATTATATATATATATATATATATATATATATATATATAGACATACATGCATACATATATGATATAGTATGTCATACCATACATTGTGGAAATAATGGTAATGTTCTTTCACCAAACAGAAAACCTTGGAATTCACGTCATCAACACGTATGCTCACCCACGATATTTATTTAGCAAATATTCATGTTGCGAATACGACGTTGTTGCCAACGATTATCATTTCAAAATGCTGCTTCATTACAAATGCATGTATACAACAGGGTTTACGTCAGCAAGGTGACTATTTTTCAAACTTAATCTTTATCTGTATATATGTATTTCTGTTACCAAAATGGTATCACGGTGGATAAATTAAGCGCAACCTGTCGCTACCATTTCATCTCAATATATTGCAACAGGTGTTCAATCGACACACGTCAAGCATCAAAACTAAACTGTGTGTAAAGCCTTTCGCTCGATATTAGAATATTATCGGTTAGGTGCGATGTGAATCAATTGGCACGCTCCGCTGTCTTGATAGTGTTGTTGCCGTCATCAGCCTGCGAAGGCCTCTATTCACGATTCTAACACTATAGTAGGGACGTGATCCCTGGGGTGTGTTACAGACACTTGACGCCGCCTTGTTATCATTGATCTACGCAGGTATGTAGCTGTCAACAAGAACAGGCCAACCTGGCTGAAGTCTTCAGAAAGAGACATGTGTAAAGGCTTTGTTTCCATGTCGGTTGTTTTTGATGTAGTTGTTGTATGGCTTTGTCATTAGTTGAGGGAAATATAGCTATAGCCAATGCTCTTGACCGTCTTTCAAGAGAGCTTGAGAGTGATATTCTTCTGTAAGATTACCCCTTATCTGGAGTCGGGAATTGCAGAAGTTGATTTGGGTGTTGGGAGCGAAAGGAGAGACAGTGATATATTTATACTATGGTGCTGACTTTTCACGGAAACGATTCTAGCTATTTCCGGCAGGTGCCAGATTGTTTAAAATATAATATATTTTTCAAGCCCAGTCCATTCTGTAACTGCCACGGATCCAAAGTTAAGTTGACACGATCTAGTATTTTAGAGATAGGAGGACCCCACCCCCTCCCTTTCCCTAGTAAACTGTTTGTATGTCATTTGTTGTTGTCTGAATGCTTTGGACATGTTAGATACAGTCACTAAATGGTCACATAGCTTTTGAGACTGTGGATCAAAGAAGACAAAAAGAAAAGAAAGCCATCCAATCTTGGAGGTCATGACCTGTAGCGTGGGTAAAACAGAGGCCATATTTTACCTTAGTCTTGGTTTCACTTTTTCCTTATAAAAGGCAGCTTTACCATTATAACACAATGGTACCACCACACAATGTCTGTAATGGTTTTTGTCTTTTGACTTGTACCCATGTTGTCAAAAGTACTCCATTGACTTGGACATCGTATGAACTACAGAAAATAATGTAAGTTCTGAATGCTATTGACAACACCTTCCACATTGCATTTGGATGGGAAATTACTGCTTCTGAGAACACAACGTGATACAGCTTCGCACTTATTTTAGACTCTTCCTCTTTTATATTTTCTTTTTATCTATGCGTTGTCTGCTTTCGGCCAGATTTATGCTACTTGTTTGTAGTAGAGATTGAAGCTTAGCATGGATGTTAATGTTAAAATACCTTGGAATTGGTGAAAGTATTACCAGGAATAGAATATTCAAAGAACATTTATAGTGTTGCTCCCTTAGGCATTTCTGAACAACTTTTTACGTTTACAAAAGATAGAGAAATACGTCCACTATTTACATGATTAAACCGTTTCAGTACGTTTATGAATGTGTTGTATATTATAATTATACACCTTTGTTTCCTTTTATATATATATATATATATATATATATATATATATATATATATATATATATATATATATATATATATATATATATATATATATATATCCATTATCCATTATGCTACATATTTCATCAGTGCTCTTTCTTCACATAGCAAAATAAGCAAGCTTTGTTCAAGACACAAGCAGCTGATACATAATGCTATCTTCTCGGTCTTTTCTTCGAATAAGATGCCGTGCTTTACAAGTCTCACGAGTATGCCTCTCATGGCATCAAAAGCTGTTGGTGTAAACGTCCTCATCAATAATACACAGTTCAAGGATTCAGATGGCCTTGGAGTCTGTCACACAGCTAATTCAATCCGACCCGAAGACGTCAATAATTCATTAACGTTGGTGTGCCGGCTTTATACAGTTATAATTAGTATGTTCAGTGGTCTTGTCGGGATAGATTTATTGAGTCTGTGTGTGCCATATAAATTTCACGGTGCTGTGCTTTCATGAATGCGCCAGAACAGAAACGGTGATGGAACTCTACTGAAAGAAATATTACTTGATGAAAAAGATACATTAGAAGCGTTCCTCTTGGTATGGATGGGGAAGTGAATGTTTAGCCCTAATGGACGCCAATTGGGAAAATGGTTGTTGAATATCTCAGCGAAAGGGAAACAGAAGGATGAAACTTGTCCTTGTCCTCTTCTTGTTAGTCGGAGGTTGAGTCCGTGGGGGTGGGGGGGTGGGTGGGTATAATCGCATGTTGACATCCAAGCTTCCCCGATTAATTAGATCATTGATTTTTTTGCACACAGATTGGCACATGTAAAGATAAAGTATTTGCATGCCAGGTAATGAAATCCTCACCCACCTCTACCCCTTTATTAAAAAAAAGAAGAAGAGAAATCGCTCTGTTTTTCATGCCGAACACATACGTTTGTTCTACGTCAAGGAAACACGTTTCTTTCAGAGATTAGTTTAATGAATTACATGTCGTTATCTTTCTATGGCGAGCCGGAGCCTAGAAATTAATTTTTGCACGAAGGTTATGTTACCATGTTCCTGTAACTGAGATGGAATCAGAGAAAGATTTTTCTGTGAGAGCGAAAATGAAACTCATTGTTGAACATGAAGGCTCTTGTTTGAGACGTAACATGCAAGTTAGCATCTCCTCTGTCTTTCTCTCCACCCCAAGACATTATGCGTACTGTTAAAAACAAGCATCTGAACTCATTTGCGGGTAGGAGTTGTTGAAATCGGGGTGGAGGGGGTGGGTGGAAAGGATATCGTTATATCACATGTCATTCTGTTTTTTAAATTGTGGTTGTGTTTCTTTAGTGATCCCTGAAAATGTCATAGCTCCTGAAATTGTATCGCGAGTTTCTGAGGCATGACGTTTTCGTTGTTGTTTCTGTACCCATAGAAACAGGCTTTGTCTTCCCCGCTCGATACGTTTTTGACGTGCATGTCGGCAGTGGCTAATGTAGTCGATAGCAGGAAAATCACAATGCAACTTTCATATCATTCCATAAACGCTTCCTGTTGTGGGAAAATGTTAAATGTTAATGAAGGAGGCGTACATAATATGTCAAATGTTAATGAAGGAGGCGTACATAATATGTCAAATGTTAATGAAGGAGGCGTACATAATATGTCAAATGACACTCAGTTTGCTACTCACCACTTGCATGAGCATCCAGGTTGGAAGGGCGTAATGGCTGAGTAACATCATAGAATGCATCATGTATTTTGGTTCTTTTTTTCTTTTCTTTAATGGGTGGTTATCGGGTGCTATTGGTAGGCATTTCTTGTTTCATTTGCACTCTTTTACACGCCTGCTGTTTCTTGCTGTTTCTTCTTAATTCACACCGAGACCACCGCATACTCTGGTAGACTGGATACATTTCAGTTTAAATGAGTGTTTTGTCTTTATTCGCTGTTAGCTGTACATATATTGAGGAAATGCATTCGATTCCCTTTATGTTAAGTATTTGTTTTTTTTTACTGTTTTAGCTGCACTGCACGGTCATACGTCATTTAAAAAATCTTGTCAATAGTTTATAACTTTTATAATGGGCAAGACAACGTAACGCGTGGTTATTGGGGCAGTAACCACCGACAACTGAGCTCCTGGCTTGCATATAGATCATGTGACGCACCTGGACCTGCCCTGGTGTTGTTTGGCGCCCTGTCGTCTTGTTTGCTAGCCCTGTTGGCCACGGCGATGTGCTCGTGGTGCAGTATGCCCGCTGACCCGCTGGAGGAAAACGTCAGACCCCATTCCCATCTCCACCCCCACACATATGCCATCCCGTGTCCTTTCATCCTTCAATCCCCCTTCTGCTTGTCGTCGTCTCATTGCTCCCGTGTGTCTCCATCCTAGGATTTCCTATTTTTGTGGGTTTCCTCTTTTTGTTGTTGTTATTGTGTGTTTCCAATTCAAACTGCACTCCTGGCTACATGACTCACTCTATCAAGCGAAGATTCCTGCCCGATCATGTAACACATGGTCCTGAACTTGTGGTTGGAGACCACAAACCGTATCTCCGCTTTTTAAAAAAATTCATGCAATGCCATGATTATTACTATGTCATTGTTAATTTTATGAACAAAGGAAACAACGTTTCCCGTCCATTGCTTTCAACTTGTTTAGAAATCTGATGGAAATAATGTGTCTGATTGAAAACAGTGGACGGTTCGCGGGTGATGTTGGTAGGTCCTACTTCTTTCCTTTCATTTTTTCGCCTGTTTCATCTCTTGCTGTCTCCTGTTAATTCACCCTTAGATCACCGCAATGGTGGAAGGCGGTACATTTCAATGAAACAAGACAAGATGAAAAGCATAATTTCAGAATACATATATGTGCTGACCAGATACTTGTGGGGCATGTGCGCATGGAAACCTCCACCTGGTATTTAAGACTGTAAGACAACCCAGCGATCTTGAGAGCGATATCAGGGATGTTGGTATGACGAAAAACTCAAACAATATCCTGCAGATTATTTGGTGTTTATAAAGTTGACAGGACAAGATTGTTTCTTGTACTTTCAGAACCAATATGTAGGACTAGGACTCTATTTGATATTTTTCTCTCATTGTGAAAGCTTACACCTCCACCTACCCCAACACAAAATCAAACCACCAATCATACAACCATGCAACCGTATCTCCTTGTTTGATCATTGCTGTGAACGAAGATACATGATGTACCTGATAGAATACCCATTCGCTTTTCTTCTCAGTACGACGAATGTATGATAAGACATCTCCTCTCCTTCTCCCCTCCCTCTCTCTCTCTCTCTCTCTCTCTCTCTCTCTCTCTCTCTCTCTCTCTCTCTCTCTCTCTCTCTCTCTCTCCTCTCCCTCCCTCCCTCCCTCTCCCTCCTCTCTCTCTCTCTCTCTCTCTCTCTCTCTCTCTCTCTCTCTCTCTCTCTCTCTCTCTCTCTCTCTCTCTCTCTCTCTCTCTCTCTCTCTCTAATTGAGAATGGACTAAAAACCCAACCCAAAACACCCTAAAATCATAGTTGTATGTCTTTTATTCCCAGTTTCCAGTATCTGGTCTTACGTCTTACTTTGAATTGTCCAACCTCCCCGCTAAAATGCCGGATATTTATCCCATTATTTATTTCATTTTTTCCCCGGTTTCATCGATCAAAATCTCTAAGTAACCGGCGCCATGCTCTGTGTTGTTTTTTTACGTATCGAACAACCGGTCAGTTGGTAGTTCTCCTTGTGTGGTTTGTTTATATAAATGTCTCATCCCCTGTTTCCGGTGGGTTTTGTGGTTGTTGTTATTTGAACGACTTTTTTGTAGTGTCTAGTGTCTTGTGTTCACGTATATTTTCTAAGCTGTGTTTATTTTGTGCGTTTTCTTAGCTGCTTGTGGGTTTGATGTGTTTGGCTGCTTGCTTTTCTGTGATTGAGTGCTTTCTGTGATGTGTGTGTGTGTATGTATGTGTGTGTGTGTGTGTGTGTGATTGCTCTCTGGGCGTATGCACTTGAATGCGCAAAATGACTCTCTTTATGAAGCATTCGCTTGTGATCGTTCTTTTCTTTTCGTCTAGATCTTATGAATTTCTGTTTGTGGCAATACCAATGCGGGAGGCTGGAGAGAGATAATGGTAGGGTCTACTTCCTTCCTTTCATTCTCGTACATCTGTCTGTTGTTTTACTGTACTATGTTCTGAAAGTACCCTGAGATCACCGCATTCGGTTGATATAGTTAATTCAACTTAACCAATCAATCAATCAATCAATCAATCAATCAAGTTTTGCCAATTATGTTATTTTATTTGACAGCGTGTTATAATTTCACGTGAAGGCTCTCTACAGAATTACTGTACGATCGACTTTTTTTAGTAGGCTCCCAGTCGGAAGCAAACGGTAAAACATCGATAGATTATGTCGTGTAACCCCTGTGCAGCCTCGTTATAGTAAATACTGTAATACACCTACATGACGTTGTAATCGTTGTGGGAATTGTGTCAACCAAACCACAAGAGGTAGATTTTCTTAATCTTTGTCTCGTGCGGTCTCTCTAACTCTGTCACCTTCTGTCACTGTCTCTGTCAGTCTCTTTCTGTCTCTGTCTGTCTGTATGTCTGTCTGTCTGTCTGTCTGTCTCTCTCTCTGTCTCTGTCTCTCTCTCTGTGTCTCTCTCTCTCTCTCTCTCTCTCTCTCTCTCTCTCTCTCTCTCTCTCTCTCTCTCTCTCTCTCTCTCTCTCTCTCTCTCTCTCTCTCTCTCTCTCTCTCTCTCTCTCTCTCTCTCTCTCTCTCTCTCTCTCTCTCTCTCTCTCTCTCTCTCTCTCTCTCTCTCTCTCTCTCTCTCTCTCTCTCTCTCTCTCTCTCTCTCTCTCCTCTCTCTCTCTCTCTCTCTCTCTCTCTATATATATATATATATATATATATATATATATATATATATATATATATATATATATATATATATATATATATATATATATATATATATAAACATATATATATATATTTAGAATATACGTCTCTGTCTCTGTCTGTCTGTCTGTCTGTCTGTCTGTCTGTCTCTCTCTCTCTCTCTCTGTCTCTCTCTGTCTCTCTGTCTCTCTGTCTCTCTGTCTCTGTCTCTCTCTCGCTCTCTCGCTCTCTCTCTCTCTCTCTCTCTCTCTCTCTCTCTCTCTCTCTCTCTCTCTCTCTCTCTCTCTCTCTCTCTCTCTCTCTCTCTCTCTCTCTCTCTCTCTCTCTCTCTCTCTCTCTCTCTCTCTCTCTCTCTTCTCTCTTTTTCTTTCTTGGAACACCAGCTATAAGCGGTTGATTGTTGGAAATTCGCTACGTTTTGTCCTCCTTTTACATAGACACACACACAAACACACAACATACATACATCAAACTCACATTAATGGGTCTGAATTTTGTCAATGTGTTGTCTCTCAATTTGAATTGAAGCATGTAAAACAACATCAAACGTTGATGCCAATCAATATATAAAAGAAATGAATTCAAAGCATTCAATTATCATCGAAAGAATGGGAGCCATTTATAGCATAAAATATGAATTGCCTGAAATTGATGCAACACAATGGTAAAGAAATCAATAACAGAAATCTCAATGACATAGCGCCTTCCACTATTATTGTGGCCTTCTATGGAAAACCATCGCTTCTTCTGGTAGCTAGGGCGTTACACGTAACATAGGCTTCAAAACTGTCCTTTGGGCTTTGATTTGATATGCTTTACCCACATCCACAACTAAGGTTATGTCGGGGTTTTTGATAGGATTTTCATTTTGCCCGGACCGCCATGTAAAATACTAAAGGAAATTTTGCACAGATTGATGTGATCTGAACACGGGACCTCCTTTTTTAGCGTTCGTCTCCGATTACCTACCTGGACCAGGCAAGAGGATCGGGGGATGAGTTTTGCTCGGAAAAAAAAGCAAATTTTTCAACACTGTCGGGGCGCGAACCTACGACCTTGTGATTGAGAGGCAGACACCTTATTGCTGGACCCAGTGTCTCTCCGTCCCTTTGGCAGCTCGCTACTGTGATGCATACTCAACGCTCCAGATATTGTCGGTGCCCCTTTGAAATGTGATTCCCAAGGATACAGTGTCGGATCTAGCCAAACTAGGATCTGAACCCACCACCTTATTGTTCTTTAGTCAGATTCGTTCGCCGATAGAGCGTGGTTGCCACCATAACACATGACCTGTAGCAAGATCTGATATATCATGAACATCTTGGTAACTCATCAGTAGCTTAAGGTTTCAACGATTGTGTGAACGTTTTTTTTTTTTTTAAGGGAATAAACTGGCGTAAAGACGGAAAAGGGATACAAGCCTACGTTATTTCTTACTCCTTAAAACCCCCCCCCACCTGTTTTCTCCCCACCCTTTCCACACTCCTCCTCCTACGCCATTACTCACGTATTTCGCCTCATTGTCTCACCTAAGGCAATTTGTCTACGCAAGTCCTTGATTTATTCGCGTACCTACCGCCATTTCCTCCTATGCTAACGCACTCAAGAGTACCCGATTTAAATTCTTCTGGTTTGAACAGACCTTTTCTTCAGCTCATCGTCACTCTACAAATAGTTTATAATTATAATCGCTTTCCCCGCGCCATGACCTTCCGTCACTCTGGTGTCAGCAAGACTTCGATTACTTCGTTCTGGATGTAATACGACGATCATTGAATTTCGCTTTCACAGTTAACTGGTTTGACTGATGCTGGAGGGGAAACTAATTTAATCATGTGTCATCGTATGTCAGCTTCCGCCTACTTTTTCCGATGTTTTCTTCGTACTTTGACTTTCATTTCTCAAATCTTTTATTTCGGTTTTTTTTTCTTTTTTTTTTGTCATCCTCTCTTTCGCCCCCCCCTTCTTCTTCTTCTTCTTCTTTTCTTGTCCCCAAACACTCCCCCTCCCCAATCCCCTGCCCAGCCAATTTACAAAAGTCTAGTGATGATACTTGAACGTTGATAACTTGCCTATCTGGCAATTGTTGGCGTTGTATCCATAGCATAATATGTCTCTCTTTTTCAGTTTCATCTAATCTGTTAAAACTAAAGCTCTTTGCAGGCTTAGAGACACATAGAGCTGAAATTGATTGCCTGTGTTCATTAGGTCTAAGCGGAAGAAGCGATACAATTCTCGATCCATCCCGAAATCACCAATTGATACAGACGACGTATATTCAAATCAATCAATCAATCAATCAATCAATCGAAAGGCACCGGAGTGGAAAGTACATCATATCGTTGGATGAGTTATTATATTGCCCTAAATACACATAACCTCATGTTGAGCAAAAATGCTTTAAAGTTCTCAGGTTGGCAAAAGGCGAAATTATGGACAAACATAGACCCAATTTGGTTACTATTTTGTCCGGAGAAGGCTTTGGTTTGATTTGATTTACTCCACATCCAAAACAAAGGTTTTTTTTGGGTAGGTTTGATTTACCCGAACTGCTATGTTACCATCAAAGAGATTTTTTGAACGTGCACAGGAGGTGTCCGGTGGTTTGCACACGGCGGGATCCTTCCTTTTTTATTGCCCAATCTCCGGATGGGGGGGGGACCTAGGCCCGGTCGGAAGCCACCTACCTTGAAACCCCCCCCCCCTCCCTCTCCCCTCCCTCCCTCTCCTCCTCTCTCTCCTCCTCCTCCTCTCCCTCTTCTACTCCTCATCTCCCCTCCCTCTCCTCCCCCTCTCCCCCCTTACTCTCTCTTTCTCTTCTCTCATCCCCTCCCGCTTCTCGCTCTCGCTCCTACCTTTCCTTTCCTCTCTCTTTTCCCCTCTCTCCCTCTCTCCTCTCCTCACTCTCCTCTTTCCTCTCACTCCTCTCTCTCCCTCTCTCTCTCCTCCTCACTCTCTCCCTCTACTCGTCCCTCTTCCTCCCTCCCTCCTCTCTCTCCCCTCTCTCTCTCTCCCCTCCCCTCATGCCCCTCCCTTCTTCTCCCTCTCTCCTCCTCTCCTCCTCCCTCTACTCCCTCTCTCTTCTCCATCCCCCCTTCCTACCCCTCCCCCTCCCCCTTCCTCTCTCTCCCTCCCCCCCCTCCCCCCTCCCCTCCATCTCCCCTCCCTCCCTCCCTCCCCCTCCCTCTCTCTTCTCCCCCTTTATTCTCGCCTTCTCGCTCTAACTTTCATGTCCTTCTCTCTTTCTCTCTCCTCTCTCCTCTCTCTCCCCTCCTCTCCCTCTCCTCCATCCCTCTCTCCTCCTCCCTCATCTCCTCTCCTCTCTCCTCCTCTCTCCTCCTCTCTTCTTCCCTTCTTTCTCTCTCTCTCCCCTTCTCTCTCTCTCTCTCCTCTCCTCTCCTCTCCCCCTCCTCTATTCTCTCTCTCTCTCCTCTCACTCTCTCTCTCTCTCTCCTCTCTCTCCTCCCTCTCACCTCATCTCTCTCCTCCCTCTCTCCTCTCCTTCTCACTCCTCTCCTCTTCTCTCCTCTCTCCTCTCTCTCCCTCACCTCCCTCCCCCTCCTCCTCTCTCTCCCTCTCTGCTTACTCCTCTTACCTCTACTCTCTTACTCCTCTCTCTCTCTCTCTCTCTCTCCTCCTCCCCCTCCTTCTTCCCTCTCTCTCTCTCTCCTCCTCCCTCCCTCTCTCTTCTCTCCTCCTCTCTTCACTTACTCCTCCCTTTCCTCTCTCCCTCCTCACTCCTCCCCTCCCTCTCGCCCTACCTCTCATCTCCTCCCTCCATCTCCTCTCTTCTCTCTCTACTCTCCTCTCTCCTCTTACTCTCTTACTCTCTCTCTTACCTCTCTCTCTCTCTCTCTCCCTCATCTCCTCTCCTCTCTCTCTCCTCCTCTTTCTCTCTCTCTCTCTCTCACCTCTCTCTCTCTCTCTCTCTCTCTCTCTCTCTCCTCACTCTCTCTCTCTCTCTCTCTCTCTACTCTCTCTCTATTTCCTCTCTCTTTTCTCTCTGTCCTAGGTCTGTCTGTCTGTCTCTGTCTCAGTCTCTGTCTCTCTCTGTGTCTCTGTCTGTCTGTCTGTCTGTCTGCTCTTTCTCTCTCTTCTTCTCTCCTCTCCCTCTCTCTCCTCTCTCTCTCTCTCTCCTCTCTGTCTCTCTGTCTGCTCTCTGTCTCTCTCTCCTCTCTCCTCTCTCTCCTCTCCTCTCTCCTCTCTCTCTCTCTCTCTCTCTCTTTCTCCTCTCTCTCCTCCTCTCTCTCTCTCTCTCTCTCTCTCTCTCTCTATCTTCTATCTATCTATCTTCTATGTCTCTCTCTCTCTCTCCCTCTCTCTCTCTCTCTCCTTCTCTCCTCTCCTCTCTCCTCTCTCTCTCTCTCTCCTCTCTCCTCTACTCCTCTCCTTCTCCCTTCTCTCTACTCTCCATCTTCCTTCTTTTCCCTCCCCTTCTCCTCCCTCACTATCTCTCCCTTCCTCTCCTCCTCTCTGTCCCCCTCTTTCTCTCCTTTCCCTTTCCTCTCCTCCTCTCTCTCTTTCTCCTCTCTCTCCTCCTCCTCCCCTCCCTCTTCCTTTCCCTCTCGTCGCCCTCTCCCTCCCTCCCCTCTCCTTCTCTCCTCTCTCTCCTCTCTTCTCTCTCCCTCTCTCCTCCTCTCCTCTCCTCTTCTCCCTCTCTCTTCTCTCTCTCTCCTCTCTTCTAATCTCCTCCCTCTCTCTCTCCCTCTTTTCTTTCCTTCTTCCCTCTCACCTCTCCTCTATTCCTCCTCGCTCCTGTCTCTCCTGTCTCCCTCTGTCTGTCCCCTCCTCCTCTGTCCCTCTCTCTCCCTCTCTCCTCTCCTCTCTCTTCTCCCCTCTCCCCTCTCCCTCTCTCTCCTCTCTCCTCCCTCTCTCTCCTCCTTCCTTCTCCTCTCTCTCCTCCTCCCTCCCTCTCTCCCTTCCCCTCTCTCTCTCTCCTCCTACTTTCTATTATCCCTATCTACTCCCTTTGTTTCATTGGTATAATTTATTAACACAATACAATCGTGTGTAGTACGGTGGTCACTCCAACGAAACCAAGATGGACATCAAGCCCGGCAAAAGGGGTAAACCATGGGGCTTGTGAACCAATAAAGGCACTTGTTTATTTATGTGGCCCCCTGGTTTCAGCGGAAAGGAGGGGGGGGAGGGACGTGGGTCCCTGTCAGGTTCTGGTTTGTCTGTCCGCACCCTTTTACAGTAAACTGTACGGGCCCTCTTCATTGCCTTTCCAGGGAAAAGGGGATGAGAAGATGAAATGGGGCCGTCCACTAGTAGCATATTATTATTGTGCGTGTAACACCGTGTGTGGTGTTGTTGTGTGTGTGTGTGTGTGTGTGGCGTGTGTTTGTGTTGCGTGTAGAGGGGTGTGGGTTGCTGTGGCCTTGTAATGTTATTATAAATGGATAATTTCATTTTTTATTCAGCCAGAGATCCGAAATTAAGAGGGAAAAAACTTTATTATTTTATTGGGCCGGGTCCCACCAACAAAGGGCGTTTGCTATTTATCATAATTTATCAAAGGGGATTTCCTTTCTTATCATAAATTATTATTGTATGGAATCTAAAGGAAACCTTATCGGTCCCCCTTGATTCCTCCAAAGTGCCTTGGTTAAATAATTTTTATTTCAATATATATAATATATATATATATATATTATATATATACTATAATATAGATAATTATATATATATATATATATATTAATACTATATTATATATTATATTATTGTGATTGTTGTTAATTTTATCTAATAACCTTTATGTCCCTGTATTGTATAACTTGTTCCTTTTCATACCCGTATGTGTATGCTGTGTGTTTTGAAATGTTTGAATTGTGTGTAAAACATGGGCCCAAATATAGGTACTTGCGCATGCCACGTGGGCGTGTAAGGGAACGGGGGTCGCCTCCCCTTATTAGGTTCCCCTACCTTCCTTTCCTTTCACCTCTTTTCCCATGTCCTTTCCATCTTTGCCTCCATTTCCTAGATAAGGGGTCACCCCTGGGAGATTACCGCACATGGAGGATGGAAAAAGGGATGGGTCCCCACGGGAGAAAAAAAAAAAACAAACTAACATTAATTGATAATATTTATATAGGGCCCCACCCTGAAACAGAGGGGATTGGAAAATTAAACCTTGGTGGTTCCAGGGTATGGGGACTAGGTGAATAAGGAGCATTGTAATGTGGAAATAGAACCCTGCATCTCGTGGGACGCAACAGGTATTTTAAAAAGAAGAAAAAATAAAGGGGGAAGCTCCTTCCTCTCCCCCCCCCCCCCCCCACATACAACACACTTCAGCGTTTGTCTTCTTTCCCACCCCTGGAAATATTGACAAGCTGTCCCTCTGGCCCTTTTGGCCCGCCCCTTTGACCTGGTGTATCTCACCAGGCCCCTTCTAAGTTTATCTTTGTTCCCTTCGGCCTGATTTTTTCACATTCATCAGGGAACTTTGGCAGGAATGGTCCTGCCTCCTCCCCTGGAAAGCCTTGGGAATTGAGAGTGAACCTGGTGGCCCCCTTATAGCCATCAGGCCCACCAGCCCTTTCCCCCTGCTACTCCACCCCCCACTTTCTCTGTCCCAGCCATCTTTGGCAACTTGTGTTTGTTTGTTTCATTGGTTGTTTGTTTGTTTGCTTGCTAGTTGTTCTTTAAAAAAATTCCTCTGAATCTACCGCATTTGGTAAGAACGGTATTTAAGTGCAACACGTCTCTGGATGAGGTTATTGCTGATCGATGGCAGTACGTTATTGAGCACTAGACACGTCGATATTGGAGGGTTTGTTTGTTTTTATGTGTGCTTTTTGTTTGTTTAGTTTGTTTTGGGTTTGCTGCTTTTTAACAACTTAACTTACTACTTATTAATGTGTCCGCTTTTTTTTTCTTCTGTGCTTTTGATTTGGATCTCTATCTGTATGTTACTTGTCCGTGTATTTCTCTCATCTCAGTCTTTTTATTTGCCTGGCTGTTTGTGTTGGTGGGTGTGTGTGTGTGTTTGGTGGTGTGTGGTCCCCCCCCCTCTCTCCTCTCCCTCTCCCTCCTCCCCATCTCTACCCTCTCCCGTCCTCTCTTCCTCTCTTCCTCTCTCTCCTCTCTCTCTCTCTCTCCTTCTCTCTCTCTCTTCCTCCTCTCTCTCTCTCTCCTCTCTCTTCCTTCTCTCTCTCTCCTCTCTCTCTCTCTCTCTCCTCCTCCCTCCTCCTCTCTCCCTCTCTCCTCTCTCTTCCCTACTATATATATATATAATATAATTATATATATATATTAATAATATCTATATATCCTCTCTCTCTCTCTCCTCTCCTCTCTCTCTCTCTCCTCTCCTCCTCTCTCTCTCTCTCTCTCCTCCTTCTCCCCCTCTCCTCTTCTCGCTGTCGCCCTCCCTCCTCTCCCTTTCCTCTCTCCTCTCTCTCTTTCTCTCTCTCCTCTCTCCTCTTTCTCTCTCTCTCTCCTCTCTCCCCTCGCTCCTCTCTCCCTCTCTCTCCTCTCCTTCTCTCTCTCCTCTCCTCTCTTCTCTCTCTCTCTCTTCTCTTCTCTCTTCTCTGTCTGTTCCCTTCCCCCCTGTCTGTCTGTTCTCTCTGCTCTATTACTCTCTCTCTCTCTCTCTTCTCTCCCTCCCCTCCACATCCCTCCCCCCCCTCCCCTCCCTCCTCTCTTGTTCCTTTCTTCGTCCTCCTCTCTTATTTTTATGTCTCTCTTCCCATTTATTTGGTCTGTCTCTGGTCTCTGTCTCTGGTTTGTCTGTCTGTCTGGTCTCTTCACTCTACTCTCTCCTCTCCTCTCTCTCCTCTCTCCTCCTCCTCTCTCTCTCCTCTCCTCTCTCTCCTCTCTCTCTCTTCTCCTCTCTCTACCTCTCTTCTCTCCCTCTCTCTCTCTCCCTCTTTTTGGTGTTGACAACCGTGTATCCGATGTGGCCCCAGTTTTTTCTTGTAGAAACGTAGCAATACGTACCTAGGAAACCTCTTAGTACACACTGGGAGTATGCCAAAGACAACAAGAGAAAGAACGTGTTCCTATATCATCTTCTGACTGAAGAGAGAAGGATCATGCGGATAAAGAGAAGAAAAGAAAGTCCGATCGAGTCACTCATTCTCTTTTGTTTGTCTCATCTGTAAACAGTCTCACGGATTGTATTAAGGTTCCCTTTCCTGTCTAACCTTGCATCAGTGCCATTATCTGTCGCCATCAATTCCATTTTATCCCCACCATGAACAGATGCAGCTGCACCATACCGAGACACTAGACAAAATAGTCCCAAGTGCTGTCGATAATGCACCCTCCTTTCCCACCCAACAATTTCTATTTCATAGCCCGCCACCATCCACCCTACTCTTATCTTAGTTTTCTATCCGACGACTCAATTCTCTGCTGACAACCCATTTTTATTATTTTTTTTTTGTTGTTCTTTCTATCCATCCGTCCGTCTATCATCCATACATTCACCCGTCCACTCATTCATCCATCCATCCATTCATCCATCCATCCGTCCATCCATTCATCCATTCATCCATCCATCCATCCATCCATCCATCCAAACACACATAGCCAGCCAGACATCACGTTTTGCATTGTTTTATTTATCATTGGGTGCCACGGGGTAGTGGGCCGTGTCGGGTCAATAAATCTATTTGACTCTAGCATTGTGTTCTGGCATTCAGTTGTCCCCGTACACAGCAAAACCATTGTGTCATAAATAGACACTGTACTCTTTACCCTTGAACATTTAAGTAAAAGCCTTTTTGATGTAATGGTATGTGGTGTATCTTTAAACGGCCAGTTGGTAGCTTAACTCGTTTTAAGGTTTAATGGAGAACCGTGTCACTGACTTGTTTGTGAGCGTGTTTCGATAAGTCATTAATTCATTGTAAAAATGCCGCCAGTGTTGGATTTCACTCGTGTGATAATGTCCTTGATGTATTCAATGCTCACCTAGACGAGTTTGGGAAATGTACTTGTGCTGTTGCGAGCTGGCCAGCACGATCGTGTTCGTTACAATGTTTTACAGAATGAAAAGGTGACAGACGTAAGTCGTTTGGATTATTTTTGTTTCTCATTCTACTATGCTTGATTTAATACAGCTTGTGTTCCGATTTTGTAGTTGTTGTAGTCTACATAATAAGATATATATATATATATAAATCTGTCATTCCTTTTCACGATTTCTATATTATGATTGCCCCGTTGTTTCTCGATTTAAAGGCTGCCACTTCTCTATTTCTCGTGGGTGGGCGATTGTGATAGGTCCTACTTCTTTCCATTCAGTCTTGTACACGTTCTTCATCTGTTGTTTCTTTTAATTCACCCTGAGATCACAGCACAAGTGGACGGGGTAAATTACAAGTAAACAACAACAAAATACAACCCAAAACAAACAAATCTCTATTTCTCATTGCTTACCTCACTGTCTATGACACACACACACACACATATTCACACACACGCACACACACACTCACACATATACACACACACAGCCTCCCTCAACCTCTCCCCTCCCCCCTTTTTTCCTACTCCCCTCCCCCCAACCCCCCCACACGAAAAAACAGCCCAACAACAACAACAAACTATTAAAAAACACAGACACACTCCCATAAACACAAGAATAACATCAGCAACAACATCAACAATTATAAATCAAGTCAAAAACAACCACCTTCCCTTCCCACCTTTGAGTTTCCAATCATTATCGGTCCCAATTTTCTCACCCGACAACAAAGGGCGTTGCGTTCTTGTAATAAACGCATCGATGCATGTTGGAATAAGCACCGGTGAAATGTGCCTAGCTTTCCACCAGCTAGTGCCATGGTCTCGACTTAATTTGCATGGACCTATAGGAGACACAAAAAGCCTTTCTCCGTCTCCTGTTGCCAGATTTGGGCACGTGAAATGCCGTATTCACAAAGAAATTTTGTTTAATGAAAGCAAAGATATTTTAATGAAAGTTACGAGTGATTTTTTTTTTATGGGGCCGTAATGATTAGGATTTTATATCGTGATTTCATGAATACCGCCAATGGATTACCGTTAACGGTTCATGTTGTTGAGCTTCTATACATGAATTTTTTGTTGATTATGTTTTTTAGTTTTTATGTCATTGGCTTTGTTGTTTTCTTTCTTTTTTTCTCGTTTTTAAAGGAGAGGGGGACGTGTGAAACATCGTTATTGAATATCAAGATTATAAGTGTAATTTTTTGTATTGGCATTACAACGATTGCAGTAGATCTATGTCATTAATGTGTTCTTCCTCTTTCGTTTCAGAAATCATTGGAAATACCAAAAAGTTAAACATCAACTTTCAAGATGGAGATGGGTAAGTGTAGTTTTCCACGTCCTTGTGAGTCCTGGCGTTAAACCTTCTTGACTCAAATTTCCTTCCTTCTAACACGCGCTGTCTACATGTGTGTACGAACACGAACTTAAGTTTACGAATACGATTTTGATAGAACATGAACAGAAACTGTAAACAAAATCAAAACTAAATATAAATCGGTTTCACCGTAGCAGGGATATGAAGATGCGCAAAAGCGGCGAAAGAGGGAAGGAGGTGTATGGAGGGGATTATTGCCAGTTAGATGTTTTCTTTTGTGGCTGGTTATGTGGTCGACATGGCTCCTGACTGAACTTGACATGCATGTGTGTGCTCTTCCTGAGTTTGCTTTGAGGTGTTTGATGTTACCATCTGCTTTGATGTCTCGCATGGAACGAGTGTTGTTTTTGCCGGTCTGCCGGTCTTCTACGCTCCCAGCTTATCTCCCTTCATGTTTCTTCGTTTTGTTTGTTTGTTTTTTGTTTTTATTGGTGTCCTTCTTTACCGTAGTTCTTTATATTTTGAGTCCGGCTGTCTCTCTGTCTTTGTCTAGATCTATCTCTTTTACTATGTCTCTATTGTCTGTTGTTGGGAAAGGGAGAGGTGTCTTTGTCTGTAACTGTCGTTTGTGACTCTGTTTGTCTGTCTTCATCTCAGCTCTCTGTCTATCTAATATGAGTATTTATATATGTTTGTCCTCTTCTTTCAGACATAACTTAATTTTGTCTTCACATCTCCATCGTTGTAGTTTACATCTCCCATACCTTCGCCCTCGTACCCCAGTCACTATCTCCCCCTTCCTGCTATCCTTTTATTCCTCCCTCCTCTTTTTCCTTCTCTGTCTCTGTCTGTGACTCTGTCTCTGTCTTTGTCTCTGTCTATATCTGTCTGTCTGTCTGCCTGCCTGCTGACCTGCCTCTCTCTCTTCCTCTCTGTACTTGTCTGTCTCTCTCTGTCTCTCTGTTCTGTCTCTGTCTCTCTCTCTGTCTCTCTCTCTCTTCTGTCTCTGTCTCTCTCTCTCTCTCTCTCTGTCTCTCTCTCTCTCTCTCTCTCTCTTTCTCTTTCTCTCTCTCTCTGTATCTCTCTATGTCTCTCTGTCTCTGTCTGTCTGTCTGTCTGTCTGTCTGTCTGTCTGTCTGTCTGTATATATATATATATATATATATATATATATATATATATATATATATATATATATATATATATATATATATATATATATATCATTCCCCACCCTTTTACGATCACATTAAGAGCTTCTTTTTTAAAAAAAAATTTTTTTTGGCGTATTTGTATTTGCAGAATTATATTAACGTATGTTTCCCCCCGCGACAACACCATGCAATCGTTTCCCTATTTTTACACACTGCTTCGCCTGGTCTCCAATCAGTCTTGTCACATATTCTTAATGTACCAATGGTAATGCGTCTCTGCTCTGACTTGCTGTTCTATAAAGAAACGGCGACGCCGACATTCGACCACAGGATGTCGGCTTTAATAAAACAGAAGAACACAAGAGTTGAAAGAGCTTGAGTCGCTGAATTTGGCACGATCCGCAAAAACAACATTGACCTCGGGATCCCGCGCCTTTTCGGTGCTGGGCGGCTGTGGTGAGAAATCGGTGCCAAGCCATTCTCACCCCGAGCGTAACCGAATCAGTCACCACTCATGATTTGATCGATGACGGGACCACGAGCAAAAAGAAATTGGCACCGATAAATAAATGAAATAATAAAGGTAATGTAGTGTAGCCTCGCCCAACCCCCCCACCCCCCACCCCACCCCTCCCCCAACAAAAACGTTGTAAGTAAGCCTACATGGCTCAATGTGTTTCCGGGGTTATGGGGTCACGGGGTCACACCAAAAGAGTGTTCAAACTTTAGATTCGCAATGCAGCGTCACCGCCGTTGGGTAAAAAAAAAACATCAACAAAAAATCCAAAACAGTATGCGTGATATTTGCCTGTCCTTGAGGACCCATTGAGGCAGACTTTGTGATGTCTTGGCCGTGTCTTGTTTTGTCTCTTTCGAGAGGTGTGGTAATATAGACCCAGACGTTCCTTGCACACACGCACGCAGATGACAAACATATCAGCCCGATCAGATAACATAGCTGTGGAATGCCGCCTGTCTGTGCACTCAACCGTGACGACCCCACGGCAGACTAGACAGAAAAACCTTTAGGTGAAAAAAGAAAAAGAAAAATCAGAAAAGAAAAGGCAAGGAGGTTAAGAGAAATATTTGGAATTAAACCAAAAAAAATAAAAGAAACGGAATGGCAGCACTTCTGACTATCATAAGCTGTCTAAGAAACATTTATGGGCAAAAAGAATTCATAGACTATTATTGGAGTTTGAAGTAGAATCCCCCTGGTGTTGAAAGCCTCCATTATGTTTCCATAAAATCAGGGTTGTCATAAATCAAACTAATAAAACTATAAATGTCACATATATTACGTAGTATGTGATGATAGTAACGAAAGAATACAATGACCCTGTTTATCAACAATATAAAAAAAAAGTAATCGCCATGATTATGTCGTCTCCCATGAGGAGGAAGGTCAGCGTACAATAATGTAGCTGCAGGTCAGCGTACAATAATGTAGCTGCAGGTCAGCGTACAATAATGTAGCTGTAGGTCAGCGTACAATATTGTAACTGCAGGTCAGCGTACAATAATGTAGCTGCAGGTCAGCGTACAATAATGTAGCTGCAGGTCAGCGTGCAATGATGTAGCTGCAGGTCAGCGTACAACAATGTAGCTGCAGGTCAGCGTACAATAATGTAGCTGCAGGTCAGCGTACAATAATGTAGCTGCAGGTCAGCGTACAATAATGTAGCTGCAGGTCAGCGTACAATAATGTAGTTGCAGGTCAGCGTACAATAATGTAGCTGCAGGTCAGCGTACAATAATGTAGCTGCTGGTCAGGTCAGCGTGCAGGTCGTAAATAATGTAGCTGCAGGTCAGCGTACAATAATGTAGCTGCAGGTCAGCGTACAACAATATAGCTGCAGGTCAGCGTACAATAATGTAGCTGCAGGTCAGCGTACAATAATGTAGCTGCAGGTCAGCGTACAATAATGTAGCTGCTTTCAGACATGGAGAAATGAAGATAAGAATTTGATTTCATTTGATCTCATTTACCCACATCCACTACTAAGGTCATCTCGGCAGTTTTGGTAGGATTTTATTTTTTTTTTTATTTAGTCGGGACTGCCCTGTAAACTGCCACCGGATCTTTAACGTGCACAGAGTGTTGTGATCTGCACGCGGGACTTCCTTCCTTTTTATCGCCCGTTTCCGATGGGACTACGTGTCGATCCACCTACCTTGACCGGGGGTTGGGGAAGGGAGGGGGAGGGGAAGGAGGTTTTACCCTTGAAACAAAAAACCCTCGAGAAAAACTGTTCAGCCTGCCGGGGCTTGAACCCACGACGATATGGTTGAGTGGCCGATGCCTTGCCTCTGGTGTACCGAGTCCCCTGAAGATGTACATGTGAAATAAAACAAGCTGGGTGATGAAGGATGGGAAGAAACAAAAAGAATGGTAAAGGAAGATGAGAATTAAAGAACATAAGAAGGAGAAAATGAAGAAGAAGAAAAAGAAGAGAAAGAAGAAAAAAGAAGGTATCCGAAGCATGAGGTAAAAACTGAACAGTCATCTGTCCTAAACAAGCATATTTCAGTACGTGCAGGTAGTTGCAGACGCCATTGGTAGTCCCCCCTTTCATTTTTGTTAATTGATCTTGAGATTAAATCTTATTGTAGACTGAGTGACTGTCGAAGAAACCAACACCCTCCCCCCCAAAAAAAAACATACAAAAAAACCAACAAACAAACCAACAGCAAAAAACCCCCAAAAAACAGCAAAAACAAAACGAAAGAAAAAACTCGACAAAAACGAATATCCCCCCAACCCCTCCCCCAATTATACAACCCCATTCCCGCACACGTAGACAACATTCAATAAATAGAAAAATCACCAACCCACATAGATCATTACAAACCTTTTTCGTTTCTCAGCGTAGTGAATGCTATTGAAATTATTTATTATAGTTTGTGCGTCAGTTTCCCCCCCATGTTATTTTAGTGTTTATAAAAGGAGATCAAACCCAAAAGTCACGATAGCGAACTATACTTTGCTTTTGGTCATACTACGTGCTTTGTTTAAATTTGGTGTGCTTTGTTTAAATTTGGTGCTTTGTTTAAATTTGGTGTGCTTTATTTAAATTTGGTGTGCTTTGTTTAAACTCGGGTGGTTGTTGGTTCTACCAGTGCTCACTTTATGGTACGTGTGTTTCTCCCTGCTTTATATCATTGGAAGAAAAGAGATATGTGCAACTAATTCTCAGTGACGAATGAGAAGCATGTTTACCTTCAACACTACAAACCTGAGTATGAAAAAGAAATAGGTGCGAAAATGTCACTTTCATTCAGTTTTGTTTTGCCATTTTCTTCCATTGACAGACTGGAAGAAGGTCGGTCATAAGCATACCTGCCCTCTGGTGTTCAGAGGTTGGCTGGCGCTTGAAGACATCTGCCGTCTCCGTGTGGTTCAAAAGCAATACTCATGCTATTGCCAATGTTCCCCTCTAGCTTAGATCAGCCTAGTTCACTTCTTTAGCTTGGATCAACCTATCCATCAGCTGGGAGCGAGAGAGACAGAGAGCTCGAAAGAGAGAAAGAGAAAGAGAGAGAGAGCTGCCATTACTTCACAGCGACCGATCCTGTCATCGATGGAAAGGTCACAGCCAATGGAAACCACCGGCTTTACTGCAGCCTTGTAGTTGTCCCAGTTTTTCCGATGTTTGCGA
The DNA here is from genome assembly GCA_037039925.1 of Doris montereyensis. Taxonomy (NCBI): domain Eukaryota; kingdom Metazoa; phylum Mollusca; class Gastropoda; order Nudibranchia; family Dorididae; genus Doris; species Doris montereyensis. The sequence continues at coordinate 320,070 of JAXRKP010000061.1, read as the reverse complement.
TTGATTTACAACTGTTTGATGTTGGCTTTCCCCCACTACTCACCCCTTCCCCCGGTTCATTTCCCCCAGTCTGTACAAATCATGTCATAATTTCTTATTCTGTCTGAGTCCCCCTGGCATTTGGCCAGACAGCAAAGGAAAAAAGAAGGAACGTCGCATTGTGACTCGCAATGTTATGAAAAGCGAAATGGCATTCAGCTGTATTATCGCATTGAAGAGAAAAATAGTCCGATGATATGGGGCTCTACATAATTGTAAAACGATTCCTGTATCTAGGGGAGGGGGGGAGGAGGGGGAGGGTTTGAGGAGTGAGAAATGTCAATAAGTCCACATGGTATTATGATGGTTGCTGTGAAAGACGTTGATCCAAGGGCTTGAAGCTGGGTTTAGGCATGCACACATTGATTTGATATGAAGTTGGTTTAAAAAATATACATATTTGTAAAAGTCACCCAAAAATCCTAAATTTGAGGAATCAGGCCTCTGGATGCTGGCGGAAACTGGACAACCTTGTTCGTAAGTACGTCAAAACCCCGAGATCATCACACATATAACAGACATGAATAAAAACAAGCAGACAAACAAATGGACGTACACACAAGCCCATAAACAAACGTTATATCGTGGTTCCATTCTATCTTTTCAAATTTGTGAAAACTTTCCTGACTTCACTTTCCTGGACGATCGGCTTTTGATCTTGGCGCTTTGATTTTAGGAAGGCAATATGATGACACATCCTAGATTTTATACCCGCACGAACCCCTTGTGGATGTCAGAGATCTCCACGAACCCCTAACTTTTCCAGACACGATCTGAGCCCTAATTATACGTTGACACACACAAAACTGTGCATAGCAGTGCTTCGTGAAAGATCAGGTTCTTAATGGAATAATGTTATGATAACAACTGTACAAATGATGAGCAAATTACATTATAAAATGTTGAGTGTATCCGTAATGTCTATAAAGTAGTGTCTATAAAGTAGTGTTTATAAAGTAATGTCTATAAAGTAGTGTCTATAAAGTAGTGTCTATAAAGTAGTGTCTATAAAATAATGTCTATAAAGTAATGTCTATAAAGTAGTGTCTATAAAGTAGTGTCTATAAAGTAGTGTCTATAAAGTAGTGTCTATAAAGTAATGTCTATAAAGTAGTGTCTATAAAGTAGTGTCTATCAAGTAATGTCTATAAAGTAGTGTCTATAAAGTAGTGTCTATAAATTAGTGTCTATAAAGTAGTGTCTATAAAGTAGTGTCTAATATCTTTTTTCAATGGATTTAAGATCCGATTTTATTCCAGCAAAAAGTAATCTAGTTCTGACTTTCAGAAATGTCCTATGAGCTCCCAGGGATAGACTCATGTACTCCATCGGGGTTTATGTACCCCCAGGTTAGGGGAAGCTAAATCTTTTGTAGCGTACAGGCCTGTCGTGAAACCTGCAATCAGTTTTAAGTGATAAGTTAAGTTGTAGAATTTGATAGATTTTGGTTTGGTTTTATCCACACCCATAACCAAGGTGATCTTGGGGCTTTTGGTAGGATTTTTAAATTTTGCACCGACTGCCCTGTAAATAGCCTAGGGATCTTTAAAATGCAACAGTGTTATGATCAGCACATGGGGTCTCATTCTTATCGTCCGTCTGCGATAGGACTGGGTGTCGATCCACCCACCTGGACGGAGGGGAGGGGAAGAAGGGGGGGTAGTTTTTACTCGAAAAAACTCGAGACATTTGTTTAATCATTGCCGGGGTTTGAATCCACGACCTTTGGGGGTCGAGAGGCCGATACCTTGCCTTTGGACTACCGAGTCCCTATTTACAATTGGAAACATTACTGCCTTGATAAAGAGGACGAAATAACCCACCTCGAAATCACCGCTTGTGTTATAGAACATAATAATTTAACAGACTGAAGTAAGCAATGAACTTCAACGTTGTAATAATAATAAAATATTAAAGTATGATCTCCTCCCCCCCCCCCAAAAAAAAACAAAAAAAAAAACAAAAAAACCAACCCAAAAAAACCCCAACCAACCCAACCCATGTCCAACCGGCCTGTAAGCTTTATTGTATTTTAGCCTAAGAGACATGTTGAATGGAAATCTTTTTTTTTGTCATTAACGTGGGAATACGTAGAATACAATTATTATCTTTCGGCCTTCGCTTTTCATTGAGCTGCCTGACCTCTATATTTTACATTGAATTTATTACTTGCCTATGAAAGGAATGTAATAAAGTGGGTGGTGGCCCTGACGTCCACACTGTGCCGCCCCCCCACCTACCCCACAACGTTCATGCTCAGCTCAGCTAGCTGCAGCAATCTGTCCGGTCCAGGGTGCTGGCATGAAAAATGCATTATGAATTTGTTATGAATTCCTTGGAGACGAAATTGAGAGGATATGGGATAAGGGAGGAAAACGAGAAGGAGAGAGTGAGGGGGAAGGGGGAGAGAGAGAGAAGAGAGGAAGTTATTTAAAGAAAGCAAAGGGAAACTGGGCTGAGGAGGATAAACTAAGACGGTGTTGGGAATAGCATGTCACTGTATTATTTATTGTTGAAAAGACAGAAAACGTGATTCAAAACGGAAAAGTGTCTGATGCCATGCCGTGTGAGTGTATCTGTGGGTCTGTTTGTTTGTTTGTGTGTGTATGTGTTTAGAGAGAGAGAGAGAGAGAGAGAGAGAGAGAGAGAGAGAGAGAGAGAGAGAGAGAGAGAGAGAGAGAGAGACAGAGAGAGAGAGAGAGAGAGGGACGGAGGGAGGGAGGGGGAGACAGACAGACAGACAGACAGACAGACACGGTCAGTCTGACATTTACAGAGTGATAAGGCAGGGAATGCCTTCGGGTTCTTGTTTTTTTAGTGTATTTCTCTTTCTCCGTTCGTATGCTGAAGACGGAAAAGAGAAACCAGGTATATAATTATTGGAAAAAAAAAACCCAACGAGAACATAACAATTTGTAATAATATAGCAATACGTAATATAACTCACGATAAACGACATCAGTGAATGGGGGAAAACAACAAGAAGAAAAACTTTACTCACAAAGTCAGATGGATGAATGCATATCGATGCAAATACAGGGGCAGTAATAAATAACAGCCACCTATCTCAAATGTCTTGGAAAGCAGGGAATGCAATTTGTTGGCACTCGACTCGTTGTTATCGCCTGTCATTAAGAGTGTGTTTAACGTGAGAGTGTTGAGCATGTCGTGTGTTTATCTACGGGTACTTCATAACGGCGATGCGAAGGGCCATCTGCGGGGTCATTGCATAAAGTTAAAGAGAGAAAAAAAGGATTAAAAAGAGGATGGAAAGATAAAACGAGAAGAAAACAATAAAACCACTTTCATTTATCTTATTAAATTTGTTTCTCTTTCTCCCTTTATAATATAAGCATTTTCTCTTACAATCATATTGGATGGGCCCCTGGCGGGCGCTTCAGGAGGGTCCTACCCCCCCCCCCCCCCACCCTCCCATCCACCCGTCTTTCATCTTGCGTGTTGTTTTCTTTTTTAATTCACCCTGTGATCACAGCATACAGCGAATGATGTCAATTCCAATAAGAGCTATATATATATATATATATATATATATATATATATATATATATATATATATCCTTTTCGCTTTATCTGGGATTATAACTTAAAATACTGTCCATTCAGCTCCGGTCGCTGTCTTATACACTAGCCAGTAAGTGAGTGAGTGAGTGAGTTCATAGCTATGCATCTTTTATTCATTTTTTAATAAACTTTTTTTATTAAATCACCCACACTTCCATGGCTGGCCGTGTGTTTTAGACGGGTAGCTAGACTAGAAGAAGCCGGGCGGAGCGTTGCACGTAATCTGGCCTTGCCGTCGCTGATAGCGCACGCCTACCCCCTAAGCTACTCGAGAGACGCGAGGAATAACTGGCTCAGCAGGCAGCGATAATAATATGACGTCGTAAAAAGTGTATTAAATGCAAAGACATAGAAACACACACGAACGGCGTGATCGTAAATCTGCGCTCTTCATGCTTGGAGGTATATAAAGAGACGGAAGGGCGGGAAAAAGGAAGTTGGTTATGTGGCGAATGGTTTGTTGTTGTTCGACACAGTTTGCTATGCGGCGTTTCTGTCAGTGTTTTGCTGTCTGTTATAGCCGGGTTTCCTTTTTCTTTTCTTCTTCAACCTGTACAAGGATCTTCGTTAGATATTGCTTTCTCAGAAATATGACAGTGAATTATATTTGTTTGTAACCGTATATTATTTATACCAAAGATTAGGCGATTGAATCGATTATAAGGCTTTTTTTATGATTGAAACAATAATTTCTGCCGGTGCACCCGGCAAGGCCAGTGGAAATGTAAATATATCGGTACAGTTGTAACTTGACATATCTCAGGTCACCACTTGGGGTTTTTTGGGTTTTTTTTATGACGTGTTTTCCGAATAAGGGAGTTGTGGAGAGAGAGAGAGAGAGAGAGAGAGAGAGAGAGAGAGAGAGAGAGAGAGAGAGAGAGAGAGAGAGAGAGGGAGAGAGAGGAGAGAGAGAGAGAGAGAGAGAGAGAGAGAGAGGTGAGGGAGAGGGAGAGGGAGAGAGCTTTATATAAAGAGAATTCCCAATTTAAGAATCGTGGTGTGCGCATCACCATAATAAGTGAAAGCAAAAGAAAAACAAGAATTGGGAAAATGACAAAAGGTGAATGATACTCATGGAAGCGACCCATTCAAACTGAGCCATCGTGAAATTTGAGAACGCATTTTGCGAATACAGCAATAATAATATTTATAGTCCCCGCAATCCCTCCCTGTCGGCCCTGCACCCTGAGCACACATAGATAATAGACAGAAAGTTATAAATACATCGGTAGAGTGAAAGTTGATATGACTTCTGTTGGGGTGGAGAGAGATAGGTGAACTACCCTGAGGAATTGAGAGATATAATAATATGGCTTGCAGAGAGATGGACAACTACCCCGGCCAGTTGCTTGCCTGTCGTGGGCGCACAGTTAGTTTGTCCCACTACGTACGTGGAACGTTACTTGATGCGAATATAATGAAGAACAAATGTCTTGTAACAGACAGAAAAATGAACACCCCTACGTGACTCGAAGCCCACTGTGAAGTCGAACCAAATTATACCTTGTCGTTGTTGTTGAGTGTTTTTTTTTTTGATGGGAAAACACCACCGACGATATTAGTATATACAAGCTGCCTTAATTTCGGAAAGTTTCGAATTTTGTTAATTTATTTATTACCAAAAGCTTATATTAAAAAGCTTTATATTCAAATTATCCTCAGATGGTATTGTTACTCAATGCAATGCCGTACATTTGCTCGTTTTAGTACAGTAGAGTCACCAATCTCTTTTTAAAAATTTTGTTTTGTTTTATTTTGTGCAGAGGGAAAAACAAAAGTAAATGAACAGATCCTCCACCCCCCCCCCCAAACCCCTTCTTTTCAAAATTGAAAAAAACAACAGCAGCAAAACAACAACAAGCAAACAAATAATAAAATATAACGACACAACATCAAACTCCACAATTTCACGTACACCAACAAAACAATATGTAACACCCCAATGGAATCAGCCGTACAAAGTACATGTATAAGGCTCTAACTCGGACGATTTTTCAGCGGACATTTCCCCAAACTCTCCCATTCACGTCACCAAAACCCAAACAGCCCCTTGTTATAACTCGATGGCCTCTCCTCCCCATTTAAAAAAAGATGTTTTACAGCATCTGTTGCCGAGGTCAGCGTAAAAACAACACCCTTTCTGTTGTAAAATACGAGTATTATTGTCTTTATACATAATTTCCCAGACAGAGCCAGAATGCACCTCAGAAGGAGTCACTCCTTTCAATTGCCCATTCGCTCTTCCTAGGCCCCGTCTCTGTACTTTATGTTATTGTAGAATCCCTGGAAGTGTCGGGAAGAATATTATAGTACGAAGGTCAACAACAGACGGCGTTCATTAAATTATTTATTTGTTTTTATTTGTTTTTGTTTTTACAAAGCTCATTATTTCTTACTGTATCAAACACTACACCAACCTACAAGAAAACAAATTCTCGATAATTTGATACAAGAAGGAATTATTTAAAGTTTCATTATATATTATATGAAATGCAATACACAAATATATATGCACATTCTTAGATACACATGTACAGTATATTGATAGAGATATAAAGGCATGTGGGTGCATAAATAGATTATTAAATAGGTCCAGAGGTAGATGATTGATTATACAGAAATCAGTTTGACTTTGATTTTGATTTTGATTTACCAACTAAGGTCATCTCAGGGTTTTTGGTAGGATTTTTAAACCTTGCCCGGACTGCCCTGTAAACAGAGAAAGAGATCTTTAACGCCACAGTGTTGTGATCTGTATTACGGATCTCCTTTTTTATCGTCCATCTCAGATGGGACTAGGTGTCAATCCACTTACCTGGACCAGGGGGTAGATTTTGCTCGAAGAATATCGAGAAAGTTTGTCATCCTTCGGCGGGGCTTTTGAACCCACTACCTTTTGGTTGAGAGGTCGATACCTTGCCTCTGCAGCCAAGTCCCCTACAGAAATCAACCTGAATAAAAGTTCTTTTTTCTTTTTCTTTTCTTTTTTTCTTTTCTTTTCTTTTCTTTTTCTTTTTTTCTTTTTCTTTTCTTTTTCTTTTCTTTTCTTTTCTTTTTCTTTTCTTTCTTTTCAGACGCTTTACTTTGTGAGGTTTTGAAGAAATGGGGGAATCTTCTAGTGCTGCCACTACGTGGAAATCAAACTCCACGTCTTTGGTCACACCACCTCTCCCCCTTCTCCAGCCTCACTCCACCCCACCACCCCGGCTCCCCCTCTTCCCTTGCACCCCCACGCCGTTATTCTCCTTTTTCCTAAGTACATAATGTATTTCCATTGCTAGCACTTTGTTTTTCTATGCCTTGTCATCAAGGCGGATATGTCGAGAGATAAAATTTGCTCACCGTAACCGGTTCTCGTTCATTTCCCTATGGGCACGCACCACCATCCCATTATTTACTTATCCTCTCCAGCCACTTCCGTCGACTTTTCCTTATCTGTCTCCGTCTTGTGTGGTACAAGACAAGCCAACTTTTGGCTTTTACTCACGCTTTATATTATTTAAATACCTTCGTAACGGCAATGGTTGTGCAATATAGTGGTATACCTTTGGGAATACTATGGGCTACAGAACGCTTAATTTTGATCCCCTCAATAAAGATGATTAAATATTTAAACTGCAGATTTACATTTATCTTCATCACACAAACACACGTACACACACACACACACACAGACACACACACACACAAACATACACACAGGGATATATAAAACACACAAACACATACAAAATTAATATGCCCTGAGAATGAGGCATTTTGTCGAAATATAAAATGAAAAGGCCAGATTAATGTTGATTCTTAGGAAGCTGTGTGGCATCTTCAAAACCACGCCTTTCTTTGAAGTCCGTCGGTCATTATCTTTATACTATGTATCGTAACACTATAAAACACGTAATTTCTCACATAAAAGCACTTTTGAATATCTTAACGATGCTTTTCATCAAATGTACACTTTTATATGTGGGTGTGTATTTATAACTGTATCATACTGATAGTGCGATGTGTGTGTGTGTGTGTGTGTGTGTGTGTGTGTGTATTGTAAGTACGCGTTGAAAGAAGCAACGAATTTCCATATCGTATTATGCGTGTAAAAGGACAGTTCATGGGACGGGTTTATGATCGACAGAGCCACCACTCTCGTGCAAAAGCCGGCTGGAATTGCACTATAGCCCCAGAAACAGCCAATCCCAACTGATGATACATCGATGCTATCAATCACACGCGCAGTCCAAGGCCAAGGAGATGGAACCAGCGATACTTACTGAGTGAATCAAAAAGTGAAAAGAATTGGGAAGAGAATGAATCATCCACTCGCGAAACAAAATTAGGTATCTTTAGGGCGCGTTAACCTTATCGAACAAAATGTTTTCATCTCGGGAGAATCTGTTGTGTTGTTTTTTTACGTAGTTTTTATTCAATGTTTTTTGCGACGTTTTTCAACACCCGCTTTCCACCAGTATCTTTCTTTATCCTGGTTCTCCGACGTTGAATTCTTTATTTATTTATTTCCTATTATTCATAAATACATTTATTTACTTATTTTCTAGTATTGTTTTTGATTTCTTTACTGTTTTCATGTGCTTATTTATTTGTTTTCTTATTTACGTATTTACGTCTTTTCACTCGTCACTTATCTATTTTCGTTTTCTTCTTTCTTTGTCCAAAGGAGCGCTTTCCTCATTGTTTTTCCTATAACTCTATCTACTGGTAGATTAGCATCGGAGTTCTGATTTGTGCATCTCGCCTTATCTAAAATGATCCTCTTTATTTCAATCCTTCTTTCACACACTACATCATTATGTCATTCTATTTTCTTTCCTGATCGACGTCAAAAGTGCCTTGTCTGTACTCTTTACAGTGTTCCCATTGGCTGTCTGTCTGTCTCTCCACTGATCTCTATATCTCTGTCTATCTTCCTGTTTGTCTCTGTCTCTCTCTGTCTCTTTGTGTCTGTAAAAAGGAGATCCCGCCCGTCTGTCAGCCCCTCCTCTGTTTGTCTGTCTGTCTGTCTGTCTATCTATCTGTCTATATGTCTATCTGTCTGTCTGTCTATCTCTTTCTCTTTCTCTTTCTTTCCCCCTCTCCCTCTCCCCTCTCTCTCTCTCTCTCTCTCTCTCTCTCTCTCTCTCTCTCTCTCTCTCTCTCTCTCTCTCTCTCTCTCTCTCTCCCTTCTCTCTCTCTCCCTCTGTCTATATGTCTATATGTCTGTCTGTCTGTCTGTCTGTCTCTCTCTCTCTCTCTCTCTCTCTCTCTCTCTCTCTCTCTCTCTCTCTCTCTCTCTCTCTCTCTCTCTCTCTCTCTCTCTCTCTCTCTCTCTCTCTCTCTCTCTCTCTCTCTCTCTCTCTCTAGCTGCTTGTAAGAGGTTTAAAAATGAGAAAGAAAGCTCAGACTCATTTGTTGAACCTCTTTCTCAACTTTCTCCTCCTTTCACCAGTCTTCTAGAGCACATTATGTTTCCTTATTATTTTACTATCATGGATATGCTGTATATAAGGAGTCCGTGTCCTTATTCTCTTTGTATCACTGCGTTCATCTCCTAGCCGTTCTTATCGTGTCTGGTATTTTCTCTGCACTTTATGACCGTGCACGGTCTATCTGGTCGATTTGCTTGCCATTAATCAAAAACTACATTCTCTCTCTCTCTCTCTCTCTCTCTCTCTCTCTCTCTCTCTCTCTCTCTCTCTCTCTCTCTCTCTCTCTCTCTCTCTCTCTCCCTCTCTCTCTCTCTCTCTCTCCTCTCTCTCTCTCTCTCTCTCTCTCTCTCTCTCTCTCTCTCTCTCTCTCTCTCTCTCTCTCTCTCTCTCTCTCTCTCCCTCCATCCTCTCCCTCCCTCCATCCCTTCCCCTCTGTCTCTCTCTCTACCCCGGTAACCTCCTTGAAAATGGCATGCGCGTGCACCTTGTGACAGGGATCTACAATCTGCGTTCTTCAGCGATAAGGTGTAGTGTAGTAGCAAAAGTACCTCCTTCAGTGGTATCACTTATATGATGATATTCACTCACCTACCCGACGTAGCTAGCCGGGTATGTGTTTTGTTTTTCCCTCTCCAGCTCTTGACTGCGTTGTGAATGATTAAGCCGGTCTGGTCTCGCACTGCTCACCTGTCTGGCCGTACACGCTTTCTCGTTGCCGCGGAGGCAGCCAGCCGTACAGTCTAGAATCTGGAACACCTGAGACGTGACTGGGAATAGGAGAAAGGTCAGAGCCAGCTGCTGGAGGGTTCGATAAACCCCATCAATGAATGAGATTCGTGTACACACTTGAGTAGTGGAGAACTTCTCATGTTCCAACAGAAGTACATTAATTTTGATGGCCAAGTAGAATTGATAGTAACAAATAAAAGTGTAATGCTGGTTTCCAAGGTAATGATGCGTCCCCTTTCAATGTGAATCAATGCGAATGTGAATGGGTTATAGAAAACGTCAGCTTTTCCCATAGCTCTCATTACGTCTCTCTTTCCGTCTCTTGAACTCTTTAAATCTCGAATTCCTAAATCCCTGAAAACTGGTTTGTTTCGATTTTCCTAAATTGGTGACAACTCAAAATACAGCCTCGAGTGTGTAAGCAACAAGTTTGCAATACAAAGCAATCATGGAAGCAATTTTGGCTTTCTTGTATTTATTTCAATACAAGCATGTTACATCGCAGATGATACCAAATACGATTATTGGGTCGGGTTATTGTTCGATACCTAAGTTGCGCAGCTAGGTAGGCGTGAACGGTACTATTCCAACTTTTGAGAATACAATTTTTCAAAGGAGCTCAGGTGAATGGAAATTCTACGAAATACGGGGAAACAATGAAATTTTCAGTAATCAAAAGTCGCTTCTGGTAGTTGACTTTCTTACATGAAAACGATCTTGGAGATTAAAACCTACTGGCAAAATATGGTTACTTTTAGTGGACCGGTAACAGAGCCTTTGGCGAACAAAGTACGACCAACATAGAATTATATTGGAATTTGTGACAGCTACTGAGTGTATTTGAATCATGTTAGAAGCGGGGATATCAATAACAAAAATAGTCAGCATCGTTTTGATATCCCATCTTGAGATATTACTCCAATGGCTTTTTGAAATGTTTTGAAATAATGAATTATAACATTATCTGAGTCTCAAAGAAAAGGTCTTAAAGGAACGTGTATTCTTCCTGTTTACTCGAGATTGACGGTATCATTATTTGAAGAAAGTGGAATAAAGATGATGTTTAAATCTCAGTGGATGGAAGAGAGAATTGACTATAGAGCGACAGATGGTACTTTTCTAGGGTAGTGTGTAGACAAGAGCAAATGAAATGGGTGTTGTGGGAGAGAATAGCACCAGCAGTCTTCCTGAGGTAGACGTCTCTTGCTGAGTGATATTTATTGCTATTTATGGGTTGATAGATAAGGTTTGGTTGAATGGTAGATGAAATTCACCTAAACGAAAATTAACGTTCAGTGTATTATGTCTTTCAATCATGGAAACGAAGGTTGGGATTGGTTTAGGTGAAAGTAATGATGTTTGTTATGACTGGACGGGTGTTTTGGAACTCCTGTGACTATTTGTCGCTGCCTGGCTGCCTGCCTGCCTGACTGCATGTATGTCTGTCTGTCTGTCTATCTCTTGCTCTCTGTCTGTGTGTCTTTCTGTCTGTTTCTCTTTATCTGTCTGTCTGTCTCATTGTCTGTCTCATTGTCTGTCTCACTCTCTCTCTCTGTCTCTGTCTGTCTGTCTGTCTATCTCTCTCTGTCTCTCTGTCTCTCTCTCTCTCTCTCTCTCTCTCTCTCTCTCTCTCTCTCTCTCTCTCTCTCTCTCGCTCTCTCTCTCTCTCTCTCTCTCTCTCTATCTCTCTCTCTCTATCTCTATCTCTCTCTCTCTCTCTCTCTCTCTCTCTCTCTCTCTCTCTCTCTCTCTTTCTCTTTCCCTTTCTCTTTCCTTTCCCCCATCTCTCTCTCTTCTCCTCTCTTTCCCTCCTCTCTCTCTCTCTCTCTCTCTCTCTCTCTCTCTCTCTCTCTCTCTCTCTCTCTCTCTCTCTCTTCTCTCTCTTTCTCTCTCTCTCTCTCTCTCTCTCTTCTCTCAAACTTTCACATAGTAAACCCTTCTCTACTTTTTCCTTCACACGATCATTACTCACAGCAGGGTCTTCGCAGAGATTGGGTAAATACTGATCCCCCAAAATAAACCAATAATTTCGATAAGCGCTCTTCAATCGTAAATGAGTGACACTTAATCTTTTTTCCATTTTTTCAGGGACAGGGATGGCGGAATGGGTGGGTGGGCAAGTGCTCGTTTGTTTCTTTCCCTTTACTTGTCTTAAAGCAAAGTGTATTGGATATAGAAAAAGAGAAATGCCACAGCTGTGGGTGAGAGGCTATCGGCTATGTCATAATCGCAGGCCGCCCTGAAAGATTGCACTCCATTAGAACGTAACGTCCCTGAACTTTGCTCACCAGCTCTATGCCAACAATACCGATTAGCATAAAGGATGGATGCAAATTTGGTTGGATCGTGTGACCGTTTAAAATAAGATCTCATTACGGCCGTTTAGTTAAGTATAGTTCACAGTGCGAATATATTATTGACTTTTTTGTTTTTTTTGTTTTCGAAAATAAATACGTATTGCGTACTTTTGTCGTACTTGACGTTGGAATGTGACGTGATTTCTCAATTCGTAGCGACTTACAAAACTCTTTCTTTTCAGCATACGGTCACTTCTTTGGTTTAAATCTCTGATCAGATTGGACATTTTCAGCCAGAGCAGATGTATATATTGCCATATATACATAATAGTCATTTCGAATATAATTTCACACACGGCCTCAATGACGTTGAAACATAAATGTGTCTGAGCTTGTCCTCGGTTGCTGGTGTTGAAAGAAGGTGATGTAGATAGAATGATTTAATCAATCCACGCTTCCACACTAATACACGTCAACGTAATTTACTTACGGTAGAAAGACGTTCTAAGGCTTGTCTTACGACACTAGTTGTGATAGGCTTTGTTGTTCGTACGTAGTCATAACACGGTGGACACCTTTTAAAAATCGAATATCTGATTAGCGGATTGCATGTTCATAAACATTCGCATAGCCTTATAAGCACATTGGACAAACACCTGCTTATAATCATGACACGCCCCCCCTAATTTTTTTGACATGTCCCTTGTTTGAGGGCCAAAGCCAACAAAACTATTTGTGTGTGTTTGAAAAGGTTTTCCAAACACGCAATGTTGTTTGTATTGACGATATGGGCACGAAGAAATGGAGTAACACGTTTATTAAATTAAATTTGATATACACAGCAGATCTCAATACAGACGCTCTGCTGTTCTGTAATGAGTGCAAGGGGGGGGGGGGGAGGGAGGGCGAGTGCGTTTAACTCATTTACCCATGCTACTTTTGTTTTTATCACGACGTATCTTTCTCACATATTATAACCTCGTTTTCAAACACGTGTGCTTCCTTGTTACGAATAGCAGAATTGGAAAGTTAAACGAGCTTTTTATTCTAAGGTTGGCATTCTGATTTTATCTTTTGACTGCCGTCAGATTGTCAGCATCTGCTGCGTCAATCTTTTATAGCTAAACACATGGACGTGTGCACGTTGCAAATCCTCTTAAAGTCGGGTTAGATGGATGTTTCACGTTCATATTTTCACTAACACTTTGTTTTACCTTAGATTGTGAAATTATTTCATCTGTTTCGTTGACTAGAATCCATTTTTTTTAATGTTCACTGTACACCCCAACGTTTGTCATTCAGGAGTGTGGTGGGTTGGAGATTAAGGGTGAGTTTTAAGTAGGGAATAAGGACAATGATACCGCAAGGCAATGTCTTGAAATCTAATGGAGGCGAAAAATATATGGCAGGTGTTTTCATATAAAGAAAAACATGCCTTTCAAGGGATGTAGTCAATATCACTATCGAGAGATGTAAATATGATATAATAACCCAGTATATTTTGAGCAGAGAAAGAGGAAAATATGTAAGGTCCTGTGTGCAAAACATGCGCTCTCTGAAGACCCTTGGGCTACCTAAATGCAATTCAGTCAGTCAAACTCAAGATCCTAGACATCACCAAGCAGCCAAACCAGAATGAAATGGTATTTCCAACTGACACACCTTGCAGAACTTTCGCGCATGTGTGCGTGTGCGTATGTGCGTGTGTATGTGTGTGTGTGTGTGTGTGTGTGTGTGTGGTTCCAAACTTGAGATTACAGGGACAGATTATAGTGACGAAACTGAACGTAATTCAAGATACGAGTTGCTCATTTTCAATAAAAAGCTTACGCGTAACGCAACTCATAGCCAGTGATGTATAGGGGTTAAAGATCACGAGGATATCAAATCCATCAAGACGATAGTAGGAGGGATGTTGGTGTTGTTTGTGATGGTTTGTGGGATATATCGGTCATGGCGTCAGTTGCGACACGCGCCCGTGATGTATGACCCGGCTTTTTTGCCTTTGTGCCTAAACTTCCAGGCAGCTGGTGGCCAAGGATCTTTCAAACAAATGGCGGAGATGAGAGAGAAGAGAAGGAAAAATGGTGAAACTGATACCATTTTATCTAGCACAACGTATTGAATGGGTATAGCTGCTGCCATCCCCATGATAAACCATAGATCAATGACTGATTTGCTTTGACCGGCGATCAACCATGTTATGGCAGGTCATACGATTCTAGATCGTACAACAGGTGACCTAATTTCATGTTTAACCCTTCGTCCTACTTAGCACTTATAGTTTACTTTGGCAATTAGATTATATTCTGAGAGTGATGTTGAGACTGGATTACACGTATTATTTCTTTTTGCCTTGTTCCTAAGAAGAGACAGTGTATGAGAGACAGCATGAATGAAGACCTTGGGGAACACGAGCTTTTTGTTGTTGTCACTTTCATTTCAGCATTCGACGTTTCAAGCTTAACTTGTCTCATGAGAGATAACTCTTTAAATCTTCCATTCGTTTATTTCTACGCGTTGTTTTCGTTATTTGTTTTTTCCTCCCGCTACTGATCGTCACTGACCTCGTTTCGCTCATTTTGTCTTTGTCTTTTTATTGCATTAATTTATTATTTTGTTTAACAGAAGCCTGGAGTACTGTGGATGCTCAGGTAAGCACAGATGGTATACAAATACATGTATCCATTTTTACGTACAGCTATAAGACGTCTACTATTTATCTGAGGGGCCGGTAATTCAGTCGGTAGAGCGTCAGAATGCCACACAGGAAACCCGAGTTTGATTCCGAGTCTGGACAAAATTTTCCGGGCCATTGTGTCGACCCAGCATCGAAATGGATTGCAAAGTCCGTTCAGACTCGGCGAAAATAAAGGTGTGGAAAGCAATGGCAAACTACCACATTATGCTGCATACCTAGAAAACTCATGACTCTAATCTTGATTACCCTGCCCTCAACTCTGAGTAAGGGACTTACTTTTTTACTATTTATCTGTGTCCTTCTTATTTCACTTTCGGTGTCTTTAAGAGACTTAAAAAGACAACTTTTTTTGGATGCTATCTTATATCAGGAGGTAATGTTAAACTTTTAATCGGAAATATCAATGCCAACTCCATTATGTCTTACTGTATTGTTATACATGGTGCGAAACACGCATTCAAATAATATGATATTATGTCTATATTCTTCTTTTTTTTTAACACCACAAAAGATTGTAAGTATGGGTGGCGTGTGACTGAAAATTGAACGCAGAAACTCCACTTCGAAATGTACTGCCGTTTAGGTATACCGAAGTATTTCCAACTGTTAATCTTCAACAAAAAAATAAAGAATAATCGCTTTCATTTATACATTGTACATGTATATCACTATGTTTGCCTATCTGCTTAGCTAGCTGTCTGTATATGTAGGCCTTTACCTATACATGCGTTTCGTTGGTGTGTTCATTGTCGCAAAATACATGTACATGTATTACGTTCCCATCCGTGTCTCGTCGATAAACTCTATCTACCACAGTGGAAATAGTACTGAAGATCAAATTCTTATTGTTTTTCCACATCACCTTATGGTAAAAATCGTCTAGCACGACTTTCTCCCAAAAATACTATTGTTAGATCTATACGCTTTCTCCAAATAAACTTTGTTATGATAAGCCGTGCTTTGACGCCATGGTAGTGTAAAAACTCAACAGAAAACTCCCCCCCCCCCAAAAAAAAAAAAAAAAACCCAACCCCAAACAACAACAACAAAACAAACCAGGTACTGAAGTCACAAAGACATCTAAAAGAGACCAAAAAAAAACCCCCGATGAAAAGCCGTGGGATCCTAGCGAATTCAAAATTCAAGACAAGGCGAGTACCGAGATATCGCAGAGAGCGTTATTAGTACAAACAGCTGTGTCTCTGTCATATCAGCTAGGTAGCGCTATCCGCCAGCTGGGATTTCGTGAAGTTTTGATAATAATAAGAGCTCCCGAACTTTGACTCTGTCAGCGCGGAATGCCTTGAATGTCAGGACAGGTATCCCTCTACGTGCGGCGCCATTCATGAGTCTACAGTGTGTAACCATTCACGTGCCTACGTAAATCTTACCGCCAGGGGGCGCTCAGGGCAGGCAACATTCTGCTTCATGTCCCAGGAGGCTGCAATAACATTTTATGAAGTTATGCACTCGCTCATTAGAGAATGATTCTCCGCCCACAGGATGTAATGAAAGAAGAAAACAAGTCAATATAGGAAGAAACGAATTATAATGATATCTGTTACCGTGAAAGTTAAGACTACGTGCTTAGCAACTACTCCGAAGAAGATGCAAGTCAACTCATTCGCTCACCATGCTTTCACCGATTCGATGTAGATGTAAATGGGTACCTGCTGTAACTGAAAGGTGAAGGCTGCAACAGACCAGCGTCCTTTCCAGGGCGTGATCCTTCCTGCATTACTCGTTTCACTTAGCGTTCCAGGAAACGTTTTAAATCAAAGCGGATGGTTGACGGGCGCTACTGCTAGGTCTTCTTTCTTGTCTCTCTTTCTCTTTCTTATGTTTTTAAAAATTATCTTACTGTTTCATCTGAATTCACCCTTTGAGATCACTGCATAATATTGATGGGGTAAATTCCAATGGAAAGAAACGTAAATCATTCGCGGGGATCTCAAGGCGAGACGCAGGCCTTTTCGAACTTCCCCGACAGTCCTTTACTGATGAACTTAAGGATACTAATGACACTCTTAAAGTGGATTTTGATGTGCCTACTTGTGTGCGCTTGGGGTGCAACATGGGCAGAGACAGTTTCCGCGAGGCAATCAGAGGCGCCACGTCCAGAAGAATAAACGGTTGACTGACTCTCGGTGTGTGTGTATGGGGGGAGAAATACAGACAGAACGTGTGTATGGGGGAGAGAAACAGACAGAGCGTGTGTGTGTGTGGGGGGGGGATATAGACAGAGCGTGTGTGTGTGTGTTTGAGAAAGAGAAAGAGACACACACACACACACACACACACATACACACACACGGACGGACGGACAGACAGACATAACGAACTGTTGTACTTCACACTTAATGCCGCCACGAGATAGCGCAGTAGTAAAAATTGCACCGATTAACTTCTCACACGTCGATCGTATCACGAGATCGATCTTGCATGATAGCAACAGCATTTAGCTACCGGCGTCTCACCTGTCAAGATGGACTCATTGACTTGCCAGTGTGATTTCACTCTCACTGACGAGAGGCAATGTTTGTCTAAGCCGCCCTGCTAGTTTGGCTGAACGTACAAAACTGTTAGTCACATTCTGCCTTACAAATAACGTTCTCATAATACGTCATCATTGTAGTCAGGTTGTTTGCTCCTGTTTTTATCCGACTCTCAGTATCGTGTCAAACGAACAGAAGGCCTATTTGGTCGGTCAAGTCAATCAAATGTTTGACTGATAAAGATCACATTGCATTCCCAAATGCACTGACAAAAATTTGTAATGAAAGATATTCATAGATACAACAGCTA
>JAXRKP010000061.1:280000-300000 GCA_037039925.1 Doris montereyensis | reverse complement strand
AGAATATAATGAGAAAAAGTGAGATGTGAGGAAGGAGAGAGAGAGAGAGAGAGAGAGAGAGAGAGAGAGAGAGAGAGAGAGAGAGAGAGAGAGAGAGAGAGAGAGAGAGAGAGAGAGAGAGAGAGAGAGAGAGAGAGAGAGAGCGAAAGAGAGAGACAGACAGACAGCCATACAGACAGACAGACAGAGACAGAGACAGACAGACACAGAGAGAAAGAGAGAGACTCTCAGCTTTCTTGATGATCAAAATTTTGGAGACAAGATTTAGTAATAAAAAGAGAAGCAGAATACAAAGAAGAAAAAAAAAGAGGAAGAGAAGAACGGGAAGAAGACATAAAAAGATAGGAGAGGAAAAGAAGATGAGTTAAGACACGAAGAAAGCAGGAAGAAAGACCACACCAATAGCAGCTGTAACATACATACACGTGTATTTAGATCATCCACTTTAACATTTACAACGACAATGAAAAACATACCCAGTAGCCACAGCCAAAGCAATCAGGACTACGACATGTGCGTTTATTCTTGGACGCCACACCATGTCAGTCTATGGCAGCCTAACACAACGTTCAATGTAAACATCCGATACATGGAGTTGGGTCTCGCAGTAACACCAGTCGTGGTATCAATGACATTAGAGTTATTGGCCTTAGTTTCATGTCGGTCACAGATTGAAACAGAGAGAAAGTAGTAAAACTTACATACTGTTTTTGTTTTTTTTGTTTCGCTGAAAGTCGGTACATGATGGATGGGTGTGGTGTGGCGAACGGCAGACTGAACCAGTTGCTGTAAGCAATGGGAATGTTAGTACATGTAGTAAGATAGACAAGGTCATTTAGGTGCCAATATGAAGAGAACGGTTTAAAGATGGACTGAGTATGTGTGTGTATGTGTGTGTCTGTGTGTATGAAAAGAGCTATTTGCAACACGATCACTATGAAACATCTTACGGTATGAATTTGTGCGATTACTTTTTTTTCTGAATTAAGGTTGAATCTCTGTTTTACTTCTTTGAATAAAAGTTTTTATACATATTTTTATCTGCGATATATTTTATGAGCATACACGCCCATTTGTAAGAATTCATAAATATGGTGAAAGTCAAGAGAGCAAATAGATGGTGCTGATAAAAAAAGGCACCTGCTCCCTTATATCGAAAACTCGTAGACATCATGGCCTCTTTGTCGTATCAGGATTACTGTCAAGGCAAACAGTGAAGCAAAAGACATGTGGAAAGTGAAGGAAATAGCATTTAAATAAAATTACACTGTATTATTAAAACCCCATAGAAACAAAGACAAGGAAAAAAAAAAACAAAACAAGGATAAGACAGAACATTTTTTAGCCACCATGGGGATTGAACCGCGACCTCTTCATCGGCGATTGGTGCCGACACAGAAGTGGCAGGTTCAATCCTCATGGTGGTCAATATTTTCCCCCTGTTTGATCCTTCTATTCGTGCTGTCTTTGCTCCTATACTGGGACTTTGATATTATTCAATTTTATTTCCTTAAGGATTACTGTGGCAGCATTGCAGTGATTTTTTCCCCCAACTTTTCAGGGGAACTGGGTAGTCCAGAGGCAAGGTGTCGGCCTCTCAACTAAATGGTAGTGGGTTAGAAAGATGTTTTCCGATTTTTTCGAGCAAAACCTACTCCCCTGGTCCAAGTAGGTGGATCGGCACCTAGACGGATGATAAAAAGGAGGGCCCGTGTGCAGATCACAGCGCTCTGTGCACGTTAAAGATCTCTTGGCTGTTTACAGGGAAGACCGGGCAAAATTAAAAATCCTACCCAAATCCCCGAGATCCCCACAATTGTGAATGTGGGTAAACCAAATCAAAATCCAACTTTTGCAAAATCTTATGGAAAACGTTGTTATGGGCGGCTGACTTTGCAAAATCTTATGGAAAACGTTGTTATGGGCGGCTGACTTTGCAAAATCTTATGGAAAACGTTGTTATGGGCGGCTGACTTTGCAAAATCTTATGGAAAACGTTGTTATGGGCGGCTGACTTTGCAAGATCATGCTCCCCCGCCAGGTCGACAACAATATAAATCTGCCCAGTGAGCCTCTTCGAATGAATGATTTCAATGTGCATAAAGTTATTTTCTATTGATGATGAACCTTGAAGCTGAAAGGAAGCTTCATTCTTGCGCTCTGTCGCATGTTTCGCTAATAATGCATGACACAATATAATACACACCCTTTCTCGCTCATTACATTTGTACAATAAGTGACAACAGATTCAAAAGAAAATCTGTTGGGTTTTTTTGTACTCTGCAAAAAAAAAAAAAAAGGGAAAATGTAGCTTCACTTGGCTGTGTCCTTTTGTGCTGCGATCCTTAGGCTTTGGTGTCTGTGTGACATCCGAGGAGCAGGTGCTCAACATGCATTCGGTGTCTTGTTTGTCTTGTGCCTGTTTGAAGTAGTACTCCATGCCCCTTTTGCTGCTTTACAACTGCAGCTTTAAAAAGGACAGCCGCATTTCCATAACCATAAGTTTAGCCTTATGCCTACCTGTGTACCTTTCTTTCTGTACACTCTCGCATGCTCTCTGTTTACTGTTTAACATTCACTATAATATGGATTATGTTGGGCCGATTGCATTTGAGTATTCTTTGAAACTTCACAGGTTTTTTCTTCTTTTAATGTTTACATGTTGTTTTGTGTTGTTGTTTGTTTCTTTGATTTTTAAGGGGAGGGGGAAGCAGATGTTCTTATTGTTTTATTTTTATATTTGAATTGTTGTTGTGTTTTGTTGGGTTTTTTTTTTTTCTTTTTTGTGTATGCATAATTTGTCTTTTTGATATTTTTTCTGTTTCATGTTTCACTGTAATCCCTCCCTTATTTTCACCGAACTCATTACGTAACCGTGAATATAGACGAGTGAATGTGCAGATCTTTTGGTGTTGGTTTTGATGATAGGGCAAGACAGAAACGTGACGTGTCTCATCAAAAGGATTAGCGAGTGAAGTATTTATGTATGCAGGCTCGTGGGTGTCTTTTCCGTCCAGTCAGGTAGCATATCGTTAATGCAGCTCGTATATTTTCTCAATAATAATAATAATAATAATAATAATAATAATTGATAAGGAGATTTCTCTTCATTTCCCCACGCGGAAATTGCATGCCTTTGAAGTGACACCGCTGCCCACAACTGTGTGTACTTTTTGACTTTGCTATCATATCCGCCTATTCTTCCGTCCCTCCACCTGGTTGTCTATTCGTGGGCGGTCGGTGGATGCTACTGATAATAATAATAATAATAATAATAATAATAATAATAATAATAATAATAATAATAATAATAATAATAATAATAATAATAATAATAATAATAATAATAATAATAATAATAATAATAATAATAATAATAATAATAATATTAATAATAATAATAATAATAATAATAATAATAATAATAATAATAATAATAATAATAATAATAATAATAATAATAATAATAATAGTACTACTACTACTACTACTACTACTACTACTACTACTACTACTACTACTACTACTACTACTACTACTACTACTACTACTACTACTACTACTACTACTACTACTACTGATACTAATAATAATAAATAGCTCTTGTATAGCGCCCCACCCCGATATATATGAAGCTCAGCGCGCTCAAACATGGATACACACTAAAATCAAGAGATATGCATATATAATTTACACACATCAACGCAATATACACGTTACGTGTAACAAACATGTAGGTACTTATAGGTCATCCGTCTTTCCTTTCACTCTTTCACACGTCTTTTATGGTGCTGTTTCATCCGAATACGCCCTGGAATCACTTGAGTGTTATTATGGTGGACGAGGTAAATTTCGATGAAATAAAGCAACCTGTCAGTCTATTCTTCTACATGTCCATCACTCTGTCCGTCTATTCCTATGTCCGTCCCTCCGTCCGTCCGGCTGACCACCCGAGTCCGTCCGTCCGTCCATCTGTCTTGGTGGCACTGATTCCCGCAGCGTTCCCAGTGTTTAATAGTTAATTTTCCATCGTGGCTCCTGTCGGAACCGTGAGAGGTCAGTGAGGCGAACCCGCTGGCAGTGTGAATGGACCTTTTTTCGGCCTCGTTACAGCTGATTACTCCCCGGAATGCTCAGCTGAGCGAGACGGACCCTACTTTCCCCCAAACTGGCCACTGGTGAAGTAATGGCCAAAAAGCCTTCAAATAAGGCGGCGGCAGCGCAGACGGGTGTCCATTTCGAATTCTGGAATGCTTGGCTTGCCCGTCGTCTCTGGCCGTGTAAACAAGAGTTGTGTGGACAAATAGTGTGGACGTTTACAGTTCGACGTGTCAATGTCGCGTCATACCCGCCCCCCCCCCCCCCCCCCCACACACACCATCACCACTGGCGCTCACATACACACACACACACACACACACACACATTCTCTCTCTACCTCTCTCTCTCTCTCTCTCTCTCTCTCTCTCTCTCTCTCTCTCTCTCTCTCTCTCTCTCTCTCTCTCTCTCTCTCTCTCTCTCTCTCTCTCTCTCTCTCTCTCTCTCTCTCTCTCTCTCTCTCTCTCTCTCTCTCTCTCTCTCTCTCTCTCTCTCTCTCTCTCTCTCTCTCTCTCTCTCTCTCTCTCTTCTCTCTTCACTCTCTTTCTTTCTCCTTCACTCTCTCTCTCTCTCTCTCTCTCTCTCTCTCTCTCTCTCTCTCTCTCTCTCTCTCTCTTTCGCCCTCTCTTCTCTCTCTCTCTCCCCCTCTCTCTCTTTCTCTCTCTCTCTCTCTCTCCCCTCTCTCTCTCTCTCTCTCTCTCTCTCTCTCTCTTTCTTCTTTCTTTCTCTTCTTCTTCTTCTTCTTCTTCTTCTTCTTCTTCTTCTTCTTCTTCTTCTTCTTCTTCTTCTTCTCCCCTCTTCTTTTCTCCTCTTTCTCTCTCTCTCCCCTCTCCCCCATCTCTCTTTCTCACTCTCTCCCTCTCACCCTCCCTCCCTAATCTATCCGTAAGAGAGTCATCGGAATATTACCCTGTCAATGACATCTGACACCTGTTTTTATTCTACGCGCCTTACACTCTCGTTGAAACTATTTCCGTGTGTTTATTGGTAATTTAACCTTGATTAATTGCTGTTTTATGACACGACCTGTCAGGAACTACAAAATCATGTGTTTCGTAGAAGAAGAAAAAACCCTGTAATCGTTTGTGTAAAACATAGACACGGTTTTGTAAGAAACTGAAGAGCGTCGTTCTTGCTTTATACAATATTTTGTCGTTTTTCCTGTTCCATAATTAGTCCCTAAATTCTTGTTTTTCCTGAGCAAGCGTCAGTGCTAGGATTTGACAAGGCTCATGAAAGTAAAATATCGAAACGATATAATATGCTGTCTCTCCACCTCAAAGACACCGTTGAAATCACAATGCGGCATTTAATAACAAGGGAAAATCAACGTAAAATCAACGTCATGAATGGTCTACCGTTGGGACGTAATCATTGATATAGCGTTACTAAAGTATCCATTGCACGTGGAATACTTTGTCCACGTATTTGATGTAATGTGAGTTATTAGGAGGTTTTATGGGATTTTTTTCCGTTCTGATGCTTCTCATTAGGCTTCCTGTTCTGGGCTTAAGATCTCACATTGTTCGCCACAAAGGTTTACATTGTTTGTTCGACATCAATTTGTGATCGCAGAGCTCCCAGCGATCAATGCTTTTGAAGAAGAAAAAGGAGAAGAAGAAAAGAGGAGGAGGAGGAGGTAGTAGTAGTAGTAGTAGCAGCAGCAGCAGCAGCAGCAGCAGCGGCAGAAGAAGAAGAAGAAGAAGAAGAAGAAAAAGAAGAAGAAAAAGAAGAAGAAGAAGAAGAAGAATAAAGAGGATGAGGGGGAGGAAGGATGCTTGTGCAATTTCAAGGCAATACAATTTACCATAGTAGCATCGCATGCTGGATGTGTGTTGTCCTATGTGAAGCTGCTGGTCACGTGGGGATCTCTGATTAATTGAAGTGGTGGCGTGGACAATTTTCGAAAACTCTTTCATACACCGAAATACCACACCAGATTGAAGTTGGACATTGTTTCAGAGATCAGTAATAAAACCTTCAACGAAGAGTATTAATAAGTTATTGCTTGCATGCCGTTTAAGAGCGTCCACACATACACAAACACACACACACATACGTACCCACTCTCTCTCTCTCTCTCACACACAACACACACATACACACACACACACACACACGTATCCGGTCACACACACGCACCAACTCATACACACATACATGCACACAAATGCACTATACAGACACTTAATACATACATTTACAGACATGCAGGCGGTATGTTCTCAGATCCGGTGCATATTTGACTGGACGGAAACGTGAGAGACTGGACAAATGGGAAGCTGTGGAGCCCATCAGGTCTGTGATATCTCCATCCATCTGAGAGAAACTCGCTCCGTTGGTGCTCTATCTTCTTTGCGCACTGTCACTTTGAAGATGTCCTTGGTCAGTGAGGTGTTTATTGTCTTCGCTTTCTCCCCTTGTGGTTTGAGTTGTAGCTATTTTTTCTTTTGTTTTGGGGTTAGTTTTTTAGTTGTTGTGTAGCGTTTGTTGTGTGTTCGATCATCAATGATAAAAATATTGTGTTGCACGTTATAAATACCATATTGTTTCATTTACTTCTTGTACCAATATGACTTGTGTATAGAAGGGTTCTGTGGGATTTCTTTCCACTCTGTAGAGTCTTCCCATACGTCCACGTGTGATTTGCCTACTTTTTTAACTCTTTCTCTTATTCGAATGTTTAACGTTTAGATTATGACAAGTTGTGAACAAGAAGCTTTATTTCAAATTCACAGATAAATAAGTATATATAATAATGTCATATGGAAATGAAACCAACCAACCAACCAATGACTCATTCTCGATTAATACAGTTGCTCGCAGACGGCGATACACACATATTAAAACGTGCTTCCCTTTACAAACAAAGTTGTTCTTGACATCATACCCATATCCCCACCAAGAAATATACCCGGACACCTACACCGAACCTTGATTCAATCGTGGAATGTGCTTCTACCTGTAATCGGGTGTTAGCGTAAGCAGTAAGAGACCTGGGGGCTAATTATTGTAGTGGCAAAAAACCCAGTTGGTCAGAAATTATAGTGTAGTGTAGGAGAGGCTCTGCTTTTGCGGACACGACTGAGAAGGAAAAAATGCAAACCCCACGGTCGACAGATAGCGAAGAATGTTAAGGAAGGTCATAGAATTCTGATTTTTGACAGCAACGCTACAAATAAGCTTAGCTTGCATGCTATCCTATACAAATCATGGCGGTTTTCTATTCAGGATGAATAGAGACTTGTTTCTGTTGTATTTTTAATCTTAAACATTCGGACCATCTGTCATTTCAATAAACAATTTATTATTCATTCAGCTGTTGTGTTGTATATTTATATGGAAACGATTTGTCTGCGCGAATGAAATTGCATTAAATGAGATAAAAGACCCATAGGAATAAAGACGAGACAAGTACAAGGAATGGACAGAGAGAACATAAAATCCTGACTACCATGGGGATCCAACTCCCGACCTCTGCGTCGGCACCCATCGCCTCCCCATGAAAAGAAAGCGTGCTACCAACCGAGCTAACTACGCTTCCTAAATTCCATTTCCGACACGCCCTTACATCACTGTTTGACATCTGCCCTTAGGGTAATTGTCATTTTCGATATTGGTAGAATCTTTTGTTTTTGAAAACGTCCTCACTATTGGTTTACCTGGTTGTACAATGTGTCAAAACTACTGTACACTGGATACGTATGGACGATCATAGAGCCAGGAACAAAGTTAAGGTACTGTCTTTTAATGCTGTAAATGACCAAACGTTCATCACACACTAGATGATCTTAAACAAAGGAGTGGAAAATGTACGACAAAGGACTAGAATGAGAGGGACAAAAGAGAAAATGAGTAACGGGGATAGGCTAGGTAGCCAGATCAAGTGAAATTGTTATATTGTACTATAACTACATTATCAATAATGTATTTTTTTTCTCCGTGCCCGTGCAAAGATACTGTAACTAAAAAGAATGAAGCCAAATGGTTAGAGGGAGAGTCGGGGTGGGGGGGGGGGCGATAGAGAAGGAGATCATTAAAATCTAGATCTAAATGTATGATTACTTTGCCATTAAATTTGAGATTGGGTGTTTGTTTTTTAAGCTTAATAATGTTCTAGAAGAAAATACTTGACATGATTTTCCGAAAACATTTATGAAACTTCTTTCATCGTCAGTTCACGATTGAATTGGTGGAATGAGCTCTGTGGCAATATCACTAGTAGGCTTTGTTGTGGGGGTAGGGCGTGGTGGGAGTAGAGGGGGGAGGCAGATGGATTATTGGGCTTGTTATGGCCGTAGCCAGTCAACCGTGTCCATATCTTTGCCTGTCACTAGCCGCTCTGTTGACTGCTTTAAATAGATCGCCGCCAGAACCAATGTGGTAACGGTCCAAGGAATCCCTGGAATAAGAAGAAAAAACACAGGAAGATTGATTAATTACTTGTAGTTGTAGTCGAAAGGCGGAAGCGAAAGTCGGCGCCAGAAATCAAGGCCGACAATATGTGTGTGTGTGTGTGCGTGTGTGTGTATGTGTGTGTATAGTGTTTGCCATTCTTATGTCCATAATGTTTGTGCATGTGCATGTTGTAGCGTAAATGAGAGGGGATAAACGGGTTGCATGATTAGGGCCGGTGGAATGAGAGAGGGAGTAAGTTTGTGTACATGTATGTGTGTGTGTGTGTGTGAGAGAGAGAGAGAGAGAGAGAGAGAGAGAGAGAGAGAGAGAGAGAGAGAGAGAGAGAGAGAGAGAGAGAGAGAGAGAGAGAGAGAGAGAGAGAGAGAGAGAGAGAGAGAGAGAGAGAGAGAGAGAGAGAGAGAGAGAGAGAGAGAGAGAGAGAGAGAAGACAGGCAGAGGGGGCAGACAGACAGAGGGACAGACAGACAGACAGACAAAACCTCTTCTTTTTTTTTTTTAAAGAACAAAAAGAAAGCTTCGATATGGTGGAGGAGACAGACAGACGTCGAGGAGGAGATCTAAAATTAATAAATAATCCTTTCCATAGCCAGAAATGAAAGAACGACAGATGGTAAGACGCAAAGGTACGTGTCAAAGTTAAGCTGACAGGTAGGGGAAAGAAGTCAGGAGAGAGGAGGAATAAGAAGAGGGCTGGGGTCGGTGGGGGGGGGGGTGAAATCAAAATAGAACTGATATAATGACTTGCCTCGTGGGAAAGACTGGCTTGCCCTTTCAAACCGCATAGCTTTCTCCTTGTATTCAACTCCGGCTCTTGAGGACTGCTCGTTACCGCCTAGGCCTTTCACACCTGCACCGTTCGTCGTGCTTCTAAATGCTGTGTAAATAGTGATTGCATATTGCATACAGACTACTCGGTTCCTGCAGCAATCTCCTTCTTGCTTCCTACTGCTGACCATTGAAAATAGAGGCGACTAAAGAATTCCTTTACTGCAGTATTTACTTGTCGACCACTCCCTACCGCCCTATTTGTAGATCTGGAACACCGGCTTAAAAAAAACCCAAACCCTCCTGTAACTGACTTTAACTATACGTGCGAGTTATGATTTGATTCGCACGAAAGCCCTTGTCGATGAAAGCTTTTTGTGTGTGTGTGCTCAGACAGAGCGGTGGTTGGCGGGCGCTACTGGTACTGGTAGGTCCTACTTCTTTGCTTTCACTTATCATTTCATCTTGCTGTTTTCTCTTAATTCACCCTGAGGTCACTACATAATATGGTGGACGGGATAAACTGTTATCAATCAATCAATCAATCGATCTCAGACTGAATAAGGAAGTATGACATGATTTGTACAGACTGGGGCAATGAACATGATGTGGCTCGAAGTGTGCTTTCCTTACATAGCGCAACGAGCCGACGAGTGCCGATATGGAGGTCCTTGGTTCAAGCCTGTTTCGTAGCCAATGATTTGTTTCTCTTTATTCCTTTCTGTTCGTCTAGTCTTCATCACTATGGGGCTCTAACGTGCATTCTCTCTCTCTCTCTCTCTCTCTCTCTCTCTCTCTCTCTCTCTCTCTCTCTCTCTCTCTCTCTCTCTCTCTCTCTCTCTCTCTCTCTCTCTCTCTCTCTCTCTCTCTCTCTCTCTCTCTCTCTCTCTCTCTTTCTCTCTCTCTCTCTCTCTCTCTCTCTCTCTCTCTCTCTCTCTCTCTCTCTCTTCTCTCTCTCTCTCTCTTTTCTCTCTTACTTTCTCTCTTCCCGACCTCAATGTCTCTGTCTGTCTGTCTGTCTATTTGAAGTCTGTCTGTCTATCTGTCTGTCTGTCTGTCTGTCTGTCTTCTCTCTCTTCTCTCTCTCTCTCTCTCTCTCGCTCTCCCCCCTCTCTCTCTCTCTCTCTCTCTATCTCATCCTATCTATCTATCTATCTATCTTCTATCTATCTATCTCTTATCTCTCTCTCTCTCTCTCTCTCTTCTCTCTCTGCTCTCTCTCTCTCTCTCTCTCTCTCTCTCTCTCTCTCTCTCTCTCTCTCTCTCCACATCCCCCTCTCATCATTTGTCTCTTTCCAGCGTTTCAGCAATTTGTGCTCTTCCTCACAAACAATTACTTGCCCATCGCCAAAGTTTGGGACTGAAAATGTAGACGTGGAACAAAAAGATCGAGAGAAATACCAAGAGAAAAAACAAGGAAAAAGAAAACGCAAAAATATCATCTTATTGTCTAGAATATTCTAAAAGCTATTGATCCGAAATCTTCCGCTTCTATTCTCCCTCGAGAATGCCCGGAATCGTATATATTTAGAATTTTTTCATTTTCACTAGAACTGAGTGGTGAGTGTGGGGAAATCCATTTTGAACGTCTGTGTCTTTGCTTGCACGTCTGTCTGTCACTGTGTGCCAGATAGCGTCTGTGTTTGAACGTATATCCCTTCACAGTGCCTATTTAAATATTTTATGTTCATATTTTCAATACGACTATACTTTGTTGGTGTATGGATGGTTGGTTTAGGTGATGCTGGTAGAGTCTACGTCCTCCCTTTCCTCTTTCATCAATAATTTGTCTGTTATCTTCTTTTTTTCTCCTTTTTTCCTTTCTTTTTCTTTTCTTTTCTTTTTTGTTTTGTGTGTCTTTCTTGTTGTTGTTGTAATCTTTATTATTATGTTATATCAAATTCATAACGGTTTACTTAGGAATAATAATAAATATGCGAGGGTCTTGTGTTCTGACAGTTCTCTAAGAGTTAGGTGCATGTTTTGGACTGATGCATGGACAATACTCGATAAGATCGTTTAAAGATATATAATTCTAATGACATTATTATACAAAAGGAAGAATGCAATTGGACAAAGACAAGTCATGGGATCCAGAACTTGACATTTAAAAGTGACAGTATTTTTGTTTCTTGTAAATCTGGAGTTATTTTCAAACAAGATACATGGTCTCAATAATCAGGCGTTTACGGTACGACAGAAATATCAGGATATTCTCTACGTCAACATAATACTCCATTTCAATAAAATGTTTCTCATCTCGCCTAGTTTGCAGGTGTCGTCGACGCATGTTTGCATAGGAGCTGTTATCATCACTGCTTTTTATGATGAAATTCGGTATCCTTCCGTTTTTCACACAATATTCAATTATAAAATCCTCTGTTTCCGCAAGAATGGAGTGTGATCTTTCATAGAGATCTAATACAAGTTTCGTGTAGCTGTTGTTGCGTTTGGGCTGTGTGACGCGATGTCCTGTGTCTTTCTTGATTTTGGATATCTGATTGTGTATTTTACTGCTGTCAAATTGCTCAATCTTGTCACCATGGCATGCGTGATTACTTTTGTGTTGCTGATCTTCGATGGAGTGAGTAAAATTAACATCTCGTGAGCTTGTGTTTTCCTCAAGATTTTCAATGTCTGATGTGTGCTGGCTCTCGCTGTGTGTGTCCTCATCATTGGATGTGTCGGTGTCGCTTTCTGTACTTTCTTGCTCTGTTGTGTTGTTGTGATTCTTGATGTTGTCTGGGCTCTTTGATAACTTTGTGGCCTTGGCTTGTTTATGTGTGTTAGTCCTAGGCTTTGGTTCAACGTTTTCTTTGATGTCGCCGTATTTGATTGTTTTAGAATGGTTTTGGTCCCTTGTGATGGGTTGACTTTCTTTGTCGTGTTGCACACATCCTGATCCAATAAATCCCTTTTCAACTGTTTCTTTAGTTGAGCTATCGGTGGCTGGTGATACATCTAGCACGATGTGTGAAAAGACAGCGCTATCTTGAATGTGTAGTAATCCTGAGTTGCTTGTCTTTTCTGTGCTAGCAGCAGATACATTTTCTTTCTTTTCAGCTAAAATATTTTCAGATGTTGTTTTCTCTCTTGACATGCGATGTTATGGAGCTTTATTTGATTTAACTCCCCCCCCCGTCCATCTCGCTTTCTCCTCCTCACCCCCTCTCTCTCTCTCTCTCTCTCTCTCTCTCTCTCTCTCTCTCTCTCTCTCTCTCTCTCTCTCTCTCTATCTATCTATCTATCTATCTATCTATCTATATATCTCTATCTCTCTCTCTCTCTCTCTCTCTCTCTCTCTCTCTCTCTCTCTCTCTCTCTCTCTCTCTCTCTCTATCTATCTATCTATCTACCTCTCTCTCTCTCTCTCTCTCTCTCTCTCTCTCTCTCTCTCTCTCTCTCTCTCTCTCTCTCCCTCTCTCTCTCTCTCTCTCTCTCTCTCTCTCTCTCTCTCTCTCTCTCTCTCTCTCTCTCTCTCTTCTTCTCTCCTCTCTTTTTGTCCTGACATGTTCTTCTTCTTCTTGTTCTTTTTTTCTTTCTTGTTGTGGTTGTTCTTCCTTCTTCCCTCCTCCCCGTCATCATCATCATTATCATCATCACCATCATCATCGTCATCCTCTTCCTCCTTCTCCATCTCCTCCTCCCTCCTCCTTCTTCTCCATATCAAAGAAGGATAGATAAAAAATAATTATAAAAAGGTCTTTCAATATTCAAACAATCGTCGTAAAAGACTGACATGCAACTTCGGGCCTTTGTCTTCTAGTTTAATGGCGGTTTACTGGAAACTTTGAAACTGCCGCTGTGGGGGCACGTGGCAAGCTCCGGACTCTTTTATGTTCTTTTTCCTCATCATAAAAACAACTATGTCTTTTTAATTGGCCTATTTGTATGTTTATTTACCTATTTATGTATGTATTTATGTATGTGTTTATTTATTTAACAATTTATTTTTTTATTTATTTATTCACTTAGATCTAGTTATTTACTCATTTATTCATTTATTTATTTATTGATTGGTTTTACTATTTATTTTCCTTGATTTTAAATGATGTTCTACTTTAATTTGTGTTGTTACTTATACGTCTACCTTTCCCAATCGTTCATATGTCATTGTATTCCTCTAAACTTTGCCAGGTCCTGGAGCAGAAGCCGGACGGCATTTGGCGCGGCAATGTAATTAACCAAGGAGACCATCCAAGACGGGCATGTTTCCCGCCAATCATGTTGTGCTTATCGATAGCAAAGGTGAGTCGATACAAGATAGAGCATCGCCATCTGGCACTCGGCTACACCTGGTGTGTGAGCCTCTTATTGCGGCTTGTTTGTTTGTTTGTTTGTATCTTTATTTTGTTAGGTTGTTGTTTTTGTGTGCGTGTATGATTCCCCTCCAAGGAACGACATTGGACATTATATTATTTCACCTTACTTTGCCTGTGTGTTTGTCCATCTGTTTGCTGTGTACGATTACCTCAGTATCGTTTCCCTGTGCAGGTGGGCTGTTGGCGGCAGTTTGCTGCTGGTAGGTCCTACTTTCATCTGGCTGTTTGCTTTGAATTCACCCGAGATTGCCGCATTTCATGGTGGACGGGATAAATTTCAATCAAACCAAATCCTGTGGAGATAATAAAAGTCATCTTTTATATTCTATACTTTACATATGAATCCATTACAGTAAAACGTTAAGTGACACAGTTATTATTTTTTGAATAGCGACACAGTTAATATTTTTTGAATAGCGACACAGTTATTATATTTTTGAATAGCAACACAGTTATTATTTTTTGAATAGCAACACAGTTATTATTTTTTTGAATAGCAACACAGTTATTATATTTTTTGAATAGCAACACAGTTATTATATTTTGAATAGCAACACAGTTATTATTTTTTGAATAGCAACACAGTTATTATATTTTTGAATAGCAACACAGTTATTATATTTTTGAATAGCAACACAGTTATTATATTTTTGAATAGCAACACAGTTATTATATTTTTAAATAGCATTTATGTAATACGCATTGTCTATAAATGGCAAACCATTCATTCGTGTCAATAAAACCAAAAAGAAAACACAGATTGTAGTATTAACAAGGAATGTTAGTCATCTATTGCTAACATAATGTGGGCGCCCATAGGGTGAACGACGTCAATTTCAATCAATCAATCAATCAATTAACCAATCAAGCGGATGCATTTCGTTATGTAACTCTGAACTCATTGAAGAGAAAACGTTATCCATTTTAATACAAATTTAAGATGGTTGCTTGTGCAAAAAGTAATTAATGAAAAGTGGCATCATTACTCCATCAAAGACAAGAAGATAAACACTAGCATCAACACGTGGAAAGTGAATTGAATTATTAGCGACTGTAATCTCCAGTAGTCTCCCCGTTGCCGACCAGGAGCCAATTAATTTGTGCCTACATACGCCAATGTCGAATTTATATTTATGTTTTATATTTACCGGAGAAACAAATGCGTCGTTCTTCATTAGCCTTACCATGCACCTTGTCTAGATATTACTAACGTTAGTCGGTCGTTCGGACAGGAGGTCCTGGGAGGCCCTGACTTGTGTGATAAATGATATATATTTATCCGGAGAATGTCTTTCAGGATAAGGCGCATCCCTGATTACTTCTGGCATGCAGGCGTTTACACCAGTGAAGCCCGTGAATTCGCTCCCCTACCCCAACCTTCCCCAAGCTAAAACCAACGTATGCATCCTCATTCAGGGAAGACATGATAATAAAGTGTCTTACTTTCAGGCCTCAACCAACAGCTCTAAAGTTGTAGAGCCATAGACCATATTATTCTCATGCATATCATTAAGTCTGAAGCGACTTAAACTTCAATATTAACAGTCATTGTTAATGAAGGCAAACCAGCAGCTGTTTAAGTCCATTGGGGAATGGTTGGTGGATGCTACTGGTACGCTCTGCTTCTTTCCTTCTATTCTTTGACATAATGTCTGTCGTCTTGCCGTTTCTCTTGTGTCACGGCATAGCTATAATGATGTGGTGGGTGGACTGAATGCCAAAGCAATAGTTGGTCATTAATTTTTTCTCCCAAAGATTCTGTCATGCCTTATTATTTCTCACAATTTCATGTCTTTTTTTCTCTCTCAGTGGTATCCCAACATCTACAACAGCAGGCACCCAGGCCGGGACAAATGTACAGCCAAGTGCCAGACCTCCTCAACAGAGGGCTTTGCAAAGCAGCGGAGGCGGTGATCGCGGCTCTTTTGGGCAGCACGGGACGGAGGACAGCAACGGCAGCAACAGTAGCCACCCTCCACGCCACAGCTTTCCTCTACGCCGTCTTGCGGTTTCCCCCCCGCCTCCCAACTCTCTCATGACTTCCTACCCTCCTCCTCCAGAGGTCACTTGAGCAGAGGTGAGTTTGTTTGTTTTTTCTTTATTGTTTTGTTCTTTTGTTGTTTTTGGGTTTGTTTTCGTTTGGTTTTATGGTTGTTGTTGGTTTGTTTTGTTTTTTTTAATTTCTCACCATAGAGTGGCCGATGAAGCGGCAGCTTGAATATTAGTATTCCTTCTCGATTTACACCAATGTCTTCCATGAAACCCCACCCCCTTTTTTTTCCTTTCCCCCTCCTCCTCCTCCTCCCTCCCTCTCTCAGTCACAAATCGTTAACAGCATCAGGCCCCTAATCCAACATATCTGAGAAAAATTTCGTCTAACTTGACAGCCAAAGAAGTCTTTGAGTTAAAAGGATTTTCTTTAGCATCAACAACAATTTCAGGAATTCGATGTTTGGGTTTGGTTTGGGTTTTATTTTTTACTTGTTTTTTTGTGTTTTTAAAGATCTCAGCTCCTGAAAACAAGGTTGAGGCGTTGTGGGATCTTTTCATCATACAAACCAGATCGACTAAGTTGAAGCATTCTCGCCTACATTCAACACCGCAGGGTGAATTTCCATGAGACGCACAGAATTTACTTTTGAGGCTAAGCAATAGAAGAGCTGCTAATTGGGATAAAAGGAATCCCGTCTTCAAAATATAAACATCCACCTTAAACAAATCTTTGTCAATTTGGACTGTGCAGCTTTGGAAACCGTAAATAAGAAGAAAATTTCCTGGTCTTTCCTTGTTCTACATTATACATTTTTTTTTGCCTTGGGAAGATGAAATTAGCCTCGTCGTCGCAGCTTGCAGGAGCCTTAGAGATAGGAACGAAAACCAGCTTCCCTGCCTATTTCAGTCTCACGCTTTGATTTGTAAGAAATATTATGACAATGTGGAAGTTTTCATCACAGACAGAAGCATTTGACCTTTACAAATTGAATCAATTGGTTGACTCTTACCAGCTGAGATTAAGTTGTTCATATGCTGCAACTCAGCTATCAATTTACACGCACCAGGGCAATGCATTGTGGTGTGGTACATTATTTACTTGCATCGTAGGGTGTTTTCATTAGTTGGTTTGTTGGGAGGGGGGAGGGGTTCCTACACGAAGACATAAATATCCTAACCACAGCACAAGTAGCATTGTTGTCATGTCTAGTCTAGACGTGAGATTGCTTTTGCTACAGCCATTTTCCATAAATATGAAAAACTTGGGTGACGATAACTAGCGATAGAAGTGAGTAGCCCAAAGGCTTGCGAGACGAGACAGTTTTAAATTTGATTTGTTGGTTGACGGTGGTAGGACTTCCATTTGATTTTGTTTGTTTTTTGTTCTTTTTATTTATTTGTTTGTTTGCAGTATGGTTGTTGTTGTTGTTGTTGTTGTTGTTGTTGTTGTTGTTGTTGTTGTTGTTGTTGTTGTGAGATTTTAGTTTGTTTGGGACTTGTTTTTTTTTGGGGACTTTGGGGAAGTGCTTGTTTTTTGGTGTGATTTAATATTGGCATTTGGTTTGGAATTGTGACAAATCGGGGATGTGTGCGTTAAAATTGTTGAACGAAATTTGTTTTTCCTTCTAACTGGAAAGAGGGAAGTTTGGGTTGTAGTGATTTGTTTAATTTCCTCTTGGTTTCTTTTTACGCACGCGAACAGAATTTTGTCATAATTTTTCCTTGCAGTCAACAAAGTATAATATGATTAGTTCGGCTTGTTTTTGTCGATCAAATCGTCACTCTGTTCCCCGCCTATCAATTTTCATGAATTATCTCCTTTTGATGTGTGGTTTCGTTAAATGAGCACAATTTAGTTTGATGAATTCTTAGACACGTTTCAAATGCACGAACGATTAATGGCAAAGACAATGTCCAATGCAATAACAAAATGATGAATCAAATCCTGAGATCACAGTGTAATGACTTGTGGTCCTTCTGTCATTTCTCCTTCTCTAACTTTTATTGTTTTTGTCAGATTGGTATACAATTTATGTTTGCTTGTTGTACTTGTTCTGGTATGCGTTGTTTAATTTTTGTAGGATTGTTTCGTACGTCGGTTGGGGGCAGGGGAAAAGACAGAATATCATTTTGTCATGAATGATTTTCCTATTCAGTCAACAAAGTACTAGAAGATGATTAGTGTTTTCTTGTTTTTTCTTTGTATCCCTGGACGTCATCGTCTGCTATCTCCCCGCCTATCAATTTTCATGAATTATCTCCTTTGAAATGTTGCCCATGGTTTCTCGTTTCACGAGTGTCTGTCTTAGTTTGATGAATTCTTAGACACGTTGTATTTCTTCCCCTTGCTGCCTCGATTATTCTATGGCAAATACAATGAATCATCAATGCAATAACAAAATGATGAATCATACATCCTGAGTATCACAGGTCTCATTTTCATTACCCCTATCCCCCATTTTTCCTTTTCCTTTTTTATCTTTTTTGTTTTGTTCTCATCTTCCTCCTCCTCATCCTCTTTCTTTCGCGTCACCCTTTGCTTCTAGTTACGGTTCCCTCTTTTCCGTCCGACCTCGTTTTCAGCTCCACTTGTTTCTTGTACTCCATTGGGGGCAGGGGGAAAGGGTGTTTGTTTTTATCTGTATTTTTTTTTCAAAACGTTTCCTCTTCTTTTTCTCATTCCTTCCTCATAAATCAACTACTAGAAGATCATTCCTTTCTCTTTCTCCTTTTTTTTTTTCTTTTTTGTTCTTTTTGAGTTTTATCGTCTCTATCTCATCATTTTCTCTACTTTTTCTGTTGATTTCTTCCACTGCTCATTATCGCAATCTTTTCCCTCGAAATGTTGTTTTTCGTCATTTTGGGGTATGTTTTTGTTTTAGTGTCGTCTTTTATTTCTCATTTCTTATTTCTTTTTTTATTTCTCCCCTTGCTTGCCTCCCGATATATTCCCTGTGGGCGGGTTGTCATAACGCTAGCATTGCCATAAAGCATCTCAACCATCCAACACCCCTTGCTATCTGCTGCTGTCCCCACACCGACCGTGCCGGGACGTCAAGGCGACTGTGAGGGCGACAGAAACCCCACCCGGTATTACGTCATCACACAAATCTGCCAGGGCCGTGAAAACTAGCTTCAGGTTTCAAGACGGGTATCTATGACCTCTCTCTCCAGTCCCCATTTCTGATCGCTCTTCTCGCATCTCGCTGTAAGGTATCTCTCTCTCCGCATCCGTTCAAGTCATCCTACCAGATCTCAGTTCTCTCTCTCTCCTCTCAGATCCGCTCTGCCTCTTCCCTCTCGAATCATCTCTATCTCGGTCTCTCATCTCTGCAAGTCTCAGATCCATCTCTCGTCTCATCCTCTCTGCTCTCTCGTCTCTCTCCTCGTCTAGACTCGTTCTCCTCTCCTGGTCTCTCCATCGCTAGTCAGACTTGTCTCTCTCGTCATCGGGGCTCTCCGCTCATTCTACTCTTCTCTCATCACCGTCTCTCTCTCCGTCTCCCGCTTCTTGCATCAACTCGCTGACTCTCCTTTCATCTCTATCCGTATCTACCGACTCTCATTCAGGTCGTCATGCTCCGACTCCCGATCCATCGTCATCGATCCTCTCTTAACTCACTCAGTTCTGCATACGTCCTCTCAGTCGTCTCTTCAGTCATCTCCCTCTCTTCCGAATCTACCCTTCTCTCATCCTCTCCTCGGACACTCGCATGTCATCCGTCCTTCGACCCCCGTCGCAATTCTCGTATACACATCACCACTATCGATCCATTCCTTCCTCGTCTCTCATCCCTTTAAGCCTTCAGTCCTCATCCTCACTCTCCTATCAGAGTCCCGTCTCCGCTCCCATCTCTCGTCTCGTCTCTATCTCTCTCTCTTCCCCTCCTCTGCTCCCCCATCTCTTCCTCTTCTCTCTCCTCTCTCTCTCTTATTGTGCCCATCATCACCACCATCATCATCATTACTTTACTTCTTACGCTGTGCCTCTGTTTACCACCACAATTCTCATTCCCACTAACTGGTCCCATGTTTCCACATTTTAAACGTGCAAATTGCACTCTCTTATGGGAGACAGTTTTGGCAGACAGGGCTAATTACCAGGACAATAGATGCCCCAATTTACAATAATGTTTTCAGTAATGTATATCGCGCTTATGAGAGAGAGAGAGAGAACAGTGAAAGGCAAGAGACAGACAGAGACAGACAGACAGACAGACAGACAGACAGACAGGAGGGTGATGGGTGACAAATAAGAAGAGAAGGAGCAAAACAAAAACAAGAACACATTGCAATATGTAAATGCCACACGAGAATTGAGAACTAAAGGAGGCTACTATGGAAATTTTTTTACTTTTTTTTAACAAAAAAACCTAACGAACCAAGATCGACATGTCACAATAC